>JAXQQM020079889.1:0-17530 GCA_034641835.2 Pinus albicaulis | reverse complement strand
TCCATAGTGTGGTGGCCATAATGGGAATGCCACTTCACTGCTTCCTTATGATCATGGTAGGTGTTGTACCTCAAGAAACAATTCCTTGCTATGTAAAGGAATTTGTGCTCAAGACATTAATGATTATGTCACAAACAAAATGTATTTCTGTCTCCATTTTATAAACCTCAAACACTAATTATATAAACTTCAAATATAAAACACATGAGTGTTCTGCAATGCCATATCCTCCTTATGCTGAAGTGAATGAACAGAAGAAATATGAGAGAAAAGGATTTCAATTTGATATGCTATGCGAAACAGAATCTATCATTATAAAACCCTGAAGAAAATAAGCAATGAAAAGGTTAAAATAGAGGAGCGCCCATTAAGGTTAATTTAACTCTTAAATACATATGTATCCAGAGACCTTCTGCTCAAATTACTCTATTTTATTCACAGACATGAGAACATAATGAAAATTGGGAAACTATTCAGCGTAGACAGAATGATGGAAACTTGCATAAATTTTCATTAATTTCAATATTTTTCAGTACAAAATTTCCGCTTCAAGGTTCAAAAATTCGGAACCTCACTCCTTCAAATTGTCTTTAAATACATTATCACAAAACAGTTTCCAGTAATGAAACTGATTCTAACTTCTCTAACTAACTCTAACTGCCTAAAATGTTAACTGTTATGGAGGTACATGCCTCAAGAAAAGTCCTATTACATTTGCATAATCCTAGGAAATGACATAATGAGAAATTTTAAAACTTTTAATCTAAAGGAACAACTGGTCCTGAAGTGGTTGCGGAATCAACAGCTACTTTTGATTTATCCGTTGGAATTTTCTTTGCTGTGTCAATGGAGAAGATTTTGCATTTTTTCCAAAGTTCACTTTGAGTCGTAGGAGCATTCCTGTAACTGAGGTATTCCAATCTAAATGCAACAGCCTGATTATGAGTGAGCCTTTCTGTGAAGAGTGCCTTTACCATCCATAGCAAATTGAAGTGCCTCTGTAAAAAGTTAAACATTGTCTCTCCCTTTAAAACTTGTGTCTTTTCGTGCCTGCTATCTGCTCTGCTCTTTGCCAGTGTTAATGCATCTTCATAGGACTTCCATGTCAAGATATTTCCCTTTTCTGTCCAGCATGAAGCTAAACCTGTTCGGATCAATTTATCAAAAGTTATATCAAACTTCTTTACTGCCTTTTTAAGTCCCAGTAACCTTTTCTCTCCAACTTTTCGTAGATCATTCTTAATTATCATTTTATTAACTTCTTCAGCATAAAATTATCTTTCTTGTATCTCAATTTCTTCTAGCTCTTCATCTAATTTGGAATTGATAAAATTTAAAAACTTCCTAGCCCAATTTGCTCTTTTAATGAGCGTTTGTTTTTCTGATGATATCTCCTCTTCATGGTCTGAGATGAGACCTTTATCTCTAGAAATTACATTTAGGGAATCCCAATTTGACTTCATTTCAGAGATAATTTCAGTCCAAATAATATCTTTAGCTCTTAAAAGTGAGATATTACCTTTTAGCTTCTCCTTGATCTCCTTAATTTCGTCTTCGGCCTTTTGTAGTTTCTTCTTATTTTCATTTGCTTTATCTTCCCATCCTCTCATAATCTTAGTAGTTGTTTCTAAATCTGACTGAGTCCGCTTAAGATCACCTTCAGCTATCTTCAGTTATGTGCTGAGCTGAACAATTTGTGTTTGAGGATCAGAATTAGCATCACCTGTAAAAACAAAAGTGCAAGTGTGATTGTTAATCTGGTTCTGTAATAATATGGCAGTCTGCTTCACTTTGGAAAACTCTTCATCTTTCCGCAAAAATTGCAAACGTAGCTCTTATTTTTATTTTTCCACCTCAGCTACTTCTGCAGCCATAGAGTGCTCTGTAGCTGGTAATTTTAGCTATTTCCTTAATGAAGATATCTCCATTTCTGCACTTTTCATAAGCTTTTGAACTGCAGTTTTATCAGTGGGATCCACACCAATTTTCATAATGATCTTCTTTAATTCTTCATTTTGAATTGACAATGCTCTTGAATTAGCTTTCTCTATTTTAGATTGTTTAATGACTTTGGCAAGCATGTTTTCAGTCTTAACTGTTGTAGCATTAGTCTTACTCAAATCATTTAAAATTAGTTGACCGGTCTGCATATGAAGGTTCATTTTATCCCAAAGTGGGATCTTTTTAACATCCATGGTTATGTTTACTTCCTTAAAGCTGATCGAAGATCCAAGGGACATTCCTGTCAGATGCGATAGAGCCTTCTTAAACTGATCCTTTTCAAGATCCATCACAGTCAATACTCTAGTTTGGTCAGCAGCTATGTGGTGCTCTTCTTGTGTTTCTATATTGGCTTTTATCCTCTAGTTTCTTTCCTCAATCTGTGTGAACATTTGCTTTACTGAAGGAGTCTTTTCCAAATAAAGTTCCTGTCTTCTAGGAGAAGAGGGAAGATCTTGTTCTTCATTGACATGGAGAGTAAAACCAGGTGAGTTGGAAGAATGGTCTTCTGCTAGTTTGGTTCTTTTTTCCTCTCGAGGCTCCTCATCATCTATTTCAACAACATCTTCTCTACCTCTTTTGCTTTCCCTTTCCAAAATTGCAGGTGTTTGAATGCTGGTCTTTGATGAACTTGACTCACCTAGATTAGCCAGTTTCTCCAAATCAGGTTTACTTACATGGGAAAATGCACCATACCCATTCTCCACCCTCTTCTGAGAAATTATTCCATGCGGATCATAAGGCCATTTTTCACCTAACAACAACTATGTTTCTTCCAACATTTTTGAAACTTCATCAAAAGCTTGTCTCGTGTTGATCACAAAAGGTCACACACTCATGGGTAATTTATACATGACACCTTTCTTTATGGGAAGGAAGTGTACCTGGTCCACATTTAGGCTCTGTCTTATGAATTCCAAAGCGAAAAGCTGCATGGGTACAAACGTTGGGAGCCTATAGGGTTCAATGCTTGCTCGATACAACCTTATCTCTGAATACTCTTCAAATACAAACCAATCTCCAAATCTGCAATGGGGTCCTAGCTGTAAGAATTCCCGAGCTTTTGTCAGGAAGCATGGAGGAAGAACTCCATTCAAAACTTTATAAGCAATAGTCATGAAATGGCTAGCAAACTCAAATAGTCCTACTTCATTCTCTTCTTTTCTTATCATGTCAGTCCAGAACAAAACTGATTGTTTACGTTTGTTAACATCAACTATATTCAATCCCAAACTCATGAATTCTTCGACATTCTGATATAAAAACAAGTAAACAAGCAATGACGGAAATCTGAAAAAACCTGTGAGATGGAAAGCCATCAATTGAGAATTTACGATTTCCTGCCAGAAAGACGGAATATCAAGAACCACTCCTGGTTTCATCATCAGTGCAAACATACCCAAAACTGATTTATCAACTCTGTGATCATTAAATTTCCCCAAAATCTCCGTAATGCAACTGAGAATTGGCCTCTACTCAGCGTTAAAAATCTCCAAGCTGAGCTCTTCTCCTTCGAATTGAGTCCTCTCTGGATTCGATTTCAAAAATGACATACATTGACTAAACTCCTCGTTTGAAAGGTCTTCAAAATAACGAGCCATAGAATCTTCAGAAAATTGCAGAGATGACTCATTGTATGGGAAGCACAATGCTTGGCGGACCAATTGCGTTGATACCTGCAGAATATTTTCTCCCTGCGGGTTCATCACGAAACATTTGCCAGGGTACATTGAAGAGACTAGCCATGAGATGAACTCGGGAAACAGGTGGGTTTTTGGAATAAAAGCAGACAATACACCAGAACTCTTCATGGCGGCAAATACTGGGGATTTTTCAGTGTTTAGGGTCACTTGGTGATATAACAAGGGATGATTGACGGATGACAGGGTATCATGAATGTCTTTTTCACTGTCGATGAGATAACTGAAGCCTGATGAACCAGACAGGGACGCTCATCTTGCCATGACTGACAGACAATGAAAACAATATGGGGGTATTGGGCAAGGGAAAGGTGGCGGGAGCGAGACTCAAAAGGGAAAAAGAACTACAAACAAACGATAATGGGACAAAGAGCAATTTAAAAGCTAAGAAAATCCATAATAAATGGCAGAATGACGTGTACAAAATCTTCGGAAGAGGATGACAGCTGTCTCCAACCTTGCTTGATGACGTCACTACGGGGGGTCTGGGAGTACGGCAGAGAATTTCAACCTATATCCCCCGTAGTAAATCTCAGCCGTTGATCACGGCTCGCCCAAAATTTGACCAGTCAACTACGGGGGTTCCGGTTTAAATAACCAACGAGCTCTTTTCCGCCCCGTAATGACCAATCTAGAACCACTTATCCACGATCACCACCTCCGCTCAAGAAATTGCTCAGAGCTTAAGCTTAAATCAAAATATATATTTCAATAAGGTTGATATTCATCGAGCTTTGAAATGCTTATTTTATGATATAGTATAAAAACTTTATACTATAACATATGATTTTTTGATTTTCTAATTTTTTTGTGTTTTTGATATTCAAAATAAAAATTGAAAAGGATATGCAGATACGATGTTCTGACGATGAGGCTAGCTCTTGATGAGACCCCCTATCCTCCATCTGACATATCATAGAATTGTTAGTAATCATATAGATATATTTCTTTTATTTTCTTTTTCTTTTATATAGAACTTTCCTATTTATGTACAAAGGATGGCTCAACACTCCTTAAGAGTAGGGATGGTGGAATAAGTCTGAACATCTCAATAGAAGAAAATATCCCCTTATTCTTATTCAATAATAAAATTCAAAGAGAATTATGAGGATTAGGGAAGAACCAACATGATAAAAATAATCAATCAAATTAGTTTTAGTGAAAATAAAGACAACGAAGTGATATAGATAGTTGTTTCCTTTCCTTTTTTCCTTATCAATACACAACAATTTATTTAAAGATTACAATTTCTCCTTGATATGCTAATTCCAGTAACCTATAATTTTTGTGTTCTTGCATAAATTTGTATTTTTGCCTTAAAAGGATCATGAAGAATTCACAAAAAATCTCAAAATGTTGTTCTAAAAAAAGAAAAATGCACTCAAAAAAGTGTTGTTCCTTAGACGAAACAGCTGTTGTTCCTTAAGAGGAACATCAAAAAAAACATCTGCACACAAAACTGCAGTTCCTTTAAGAGGAACAACAAAAAGATAAAAAACACACAAGCTGTTGTTCCTTTAAAAGGAATAGCAATTGTTCCTTAAGCGGAAAAGTAGATAAAACAAACAAGAAGTGTTGATCCTTTGGCAGAACAGCTTAAAAAAACACTCAAAATGAGAACTACAGTTCCTTAGAAGGAACAGCAGAAAATGAAAAATAATGGCGAAGGGGCTGTTCCTTTTAAAGAGAACAACAAAGACAATCGGCAGAAATGTTGTTCCTTTTAAAAGGAACAGCAAAAAAAATCGGCGAAAGTGTTGTTCCTTTTAAAAGGAACAACAAAAATAATTGGCGGAAGTGTTGTTCCTATTAAAAGGAACAACAAAAACAATCAGCAAAAATGTTGTTCCTTTTAAAAGAAACAACAAAAATATGAACACGTAGATGTGTTGTTCCTTAAGAGGAACAACACGAAAAACAAAGGCACACAAGATTGTTGTTCTTTGTTAAGAGGAACGGCTGCTGTTCCTTGAGAGGAACAATAACTATTCCTTAAGAAGAACAACACGAAAAATAAAATTTGTACAAAAAACAGTTCATACAAGAAAAATTAAAAGAAAAGCTTATGTACAAATTTTAGAAATAAAGTAATTGTTCAGTGAATGAATGCTCAGGAGGAGTTATCTTCCTCAGCAAGAATCTGCATAGTAGAATCTCCCCGTAATTGCTGGTAAAAGGATTCCTGATTAAGAGGTTTGTGGTAAAGTCGTACTCGATGACTGTTTGCTTTGAAAGAATGTCTAGATCCATCAATGGTAGTTAACGTAATGGTGCCATTGTCATGCACTTTCTGTATCTCATAAGGTCCAAGCCATCGTGTATGGAGTTTTCCGGGGAAATCCTGAAACCTGGAGTCATATAGGAGTTCCCAATCTCCTTCGTGGAAGATTTTATTTTTAATGAGGGCATCGTGCCATTTTTCTCTCTGTTGTTGAATTAATGCAGTGTGCTGGAGGGCGGAGAGCCTAATTTCATCTAACTCGTTGATTTGCTGTAATTTTCTGATCTGGGCCTCATTTAAATTCAAAGCCACCTCCTGGGCTGTTCTTAATGTTTGAATTTCAAATTCTATTGGAAATATGGGTTCTTTTCCAAATACTAATTGATATGATGAATACCCAGTGGTATTTCTCCATGTTGTTCGGTATTCCCACAAGGCTTCCAGAAATCTTGAAGCCCAGTCACGTCTATGTGATGCAACTATTTTTGTAAGTATTGCTTCTATCGCCTTATTCATGCTCTCTACTTAGCCGTTTGCCTATGGATGGTATGGGGTTGTAATTTTGTGCTGAATGTGGTAATTTTTTAATGTTGCAGCAATTTTATTACCTACAAATTGCGATCCTCCATCTGTAATTATGTCCCTTGGGAGGCCATATCACACAAATATTTGGAAAAGGAACTGTATTACAGAGTCCTCTGTAGCTCTTGGAAGTGCCTCTGCTTCAACCCATTTAGTAACATACTCTGTTGCAACTAGTATGTATGTTTTCTGATTTGATGGTGGGTTAATAGGACCAACAAAATCGAGCGCCTAGCGCTCAAATGGCTCGATTAATAACTGTGGATTCAAAGGCATTTCATTGGACTATCCAGGGCGTACAATCGTTTGGCAACTATCACAGGCTTGTACAAACTTTTTAGCATCTTTAAAAATTGTAGGCGAGTAATAGCCTATTTGTAAAACCTTGTGATCAGTCCTGCGATCTGCGAAATGTCTGCCACATGGCCCGTCATGGCATGCTTCCAGGATGTCAAATATTTTATCTTCTCAAACACATCTTCTGATGTGCATATATGTTCCTGTATGAAATAGGTAGCCCCCAATCCAAGAGAATCGGGTACTACGCTGTACTATCTGTTTTCGTTCATTGGCCATTAGATGCTTAGGTAATTTATCTACTGCTAAATAATTTGCAACATCAGCATGCCATGGGGTTCTGGAAGTAATAACAAACAAATGTTCATCTATAAACTGATCTTCGACTACTGCTGCATCCATTGGTTTTGGCATTCGTGAGAGAAAATCAGCTACATGATTCTCTTTTCCAGGTCGGTCCTTTATTGTGATGTCAAATTCCTGCAATAGAATCAACCATCTTGTTACTCTACCATTTGTAACAGGTTTATTTGCTAAATTTTTTATGGCAGAGTGATCTGTATATAAAACTACAGGATACCCAGTTATATAATGTCTAAATTTATTTACAGCATGTATTACAGCTAAAAATTCTTTCTCGGTCATAGTATAGTTTAATTCAACAAGAGATTGATTCTTGCTAATATAATAAATTGCATATGGTTTTTTATCTTCTTCTTGCCCAAGGACTACTCCAATAGCAGTTTCTGAGGCATTAGATGAAATTTGGAATGGAAAATCCCAATTTGGGCCCCTTAGCACTGGGGATGTTGATAGAAGCTTTTTGAGATCCTCAAAAGCATGATTGCATTTATTTGTCCAATTAAAATCAACATTCCTTGTTAGTGCGTATAGAGGTGCAGCTATTTGATAAAAATGCTCTATGAATCTTCTATAATAACCAGAAAATCCCAAAAAACTACATACCTCTATTTGTGTAGTGGGAGTAGGTATTAACAAAATTATCTAAATTTTAGCTGGATCTACTTGTATTCCAGCTGCTGAGATATAATGACCTAAGATGAGTCCCTCGATCATCATCATGTGACACTTCTCATGGCTTAAGCAGAGCCTGGTGGCAATACACCTTTGCAACACCTTTTCCAATGTTTCTAATGCTGGCTCAAAATCATCTCCATAACGTGTGAAATCATCCATATATACTTCGAGCCCTTCATTTATTAAATCTGAAAAGATGCTGAGAATGGCCCTCTGAAATGTGGCAGGGGCATTGCATAGACCAAAGGGTAAAACTATGTAAGAAAATGTTCCCCAAGGATAGGTAAAAGTAGTCTTGTCTTGGTCTTCAGGGGCAATCTGAATCTGATTATATCCACTGAAGCCATCTAAGAAAGAAAAAGAATTTCTTTCCTACTAATGTATCTAATACCTGATCAATGAAAGGAAGGGGAAAGTGGTCTTTCTACGTTGCTTTGTTTAGTTATATGTAGTCTACACATATCCTCCACTTTCCATTCTTCTTTGGCACCACTACTAGTGGAGAGACCCACTTGCTATCAGATATTGGATAAATAAAGTTTACATCCAAAAGTTTTTGTAATTCAGCTTTCACAATATCCTTAAGATGAGGGTTTAATCTTCGTTGGGGTTGGTGAATAGGTCTAGCATATTTTTCTGTATAAATGTGGTGTGTACATAACTGGGGATCAATTCCTTTCATGTCTGGGTAATCCCATGCAAAAGCTCCCTTATATTTTTTCAGTAGTTGGACCATCTTCTCTTCTTGTTCAACAGTCAGATTTTTGTTAATGTTAAGAGTTTTTCCTAGATCAATTTCTATAGTTTTGCTATTGTAAACAGAAGTGGTAGGTATTGATTGATCTTGAATGTCTTTTAGGGGATCTTCTTATTCTTCATTATCAAATGCTGCCTTGATCATGTGACATTGCAAATGGGATCTGGTTTTTGGTTGGTTAATGAAACTGTTACTGATGTCATCCTCTGTTTGGTCTTTAAAGTCGAGGGCTTCTTCTATGGTTAATGGTGATCTAATGTTTTCTATGAGGTATGATACAGGTTGTTTCTTTGTTTTTATTATTGTTAGGCTTGGCTGGGCTGGAGGGTATAAGGCTAAATTCTTGACATAACTCCCTCCAGTTATAGTCACACTACCTTGTCGGCAGCCAATGTAAGCATCCGCAGTTTCCAGCCAAGGTCTACCTAAGATTAAAGGGTGTCCATCTAGCCGATTTTTGGGGTTAATAATCAGGAAGTCCGCAGGGTATTCCCAGAAGTCTATAGATACCATTACATCATGTAGTGTGCCTTCTGGCTTGACTACCGATCGGTCAGCCAATTCCAATAAGGTTGTTGTTGGATCTAATGATGTAATGCCAAGTTTTTGACAAGTGGTGGTTGTTAGGATATTGATTGCAGTTCCCAAATCAACTAAGGCATTTGGAAATGATTGTCCATTGATTTGCACTGTAACTATAGGATTTCCTAGGTCCTCATACTTTACAGGTGCTTCTCTTCCTGATAGTAAGTCAAATAGAGTGCCGACTACTTGGACGGTTGGGTTAGTTGTTGTTCTCCTCTTTGGCTTTCTTATACATAGTTCTTTGATGGTCTTTGCATAAATGGGAATATCTTGGATAGCTTGGAGGAGTGGGATTTTTATACACAAATTTTTCAGTTCTCCCAGAAGATAAAAATCAGGATGTTCTATAGGATGAGGTATGATTAGTCGTTCTGGGAATGGTGGAGAAGAGGTGGTTGCTTGCTTATGAGTTTGTTGTCTAACCACATTCTCCTTTTGCAATGTTTGTTCTGAAGGTAACGGATTTTCAACTTGAACATTTTGATCTCCCTCTGATTCTATTATATGCCCAGACCTTAGTTGAAGGTCGTTGCACTCCCTTAACTCGGTTTCTAGTTCTGGTGCTTCGATTATTTGAACAGATTGAACCGGCCTATTCTTAGGGTTCGGGTTGGGTTGGGCTGGGAGTTGCGGTCTTAAGTTGGTATGGGGATTTTGTTGCAATGTATATGGTGCTGGCAGTGTAGGTGGAGGGAGAGGAATTGTTCCAGCTAGTTGATTCCTAGATCTTTGCCAGTTCGACTACCAGGTCTGACTCTGCGAGGTGGAGGGGGACCATTGTGTTGGATATGTATTATTTTTCCAAAATGGTGGACAGTAAGGAAAGTTCGGCCAATTGGTTTGATTTGGACATGGCGATGTAGGAAATGGCTGCTGGGACCAACTGGAGAAGGGTGGCTGATTTTGCCACATTCCATTATATTGCTGAGCATTATACTAAGGAGACTAAAAATAAGAGGATGGATCAATGGGCATACCTGTTTGTCTTGGCTACCATTGACGGCGCTGATTAAGTAGGTATACCGTTTCTATTTCTTCTTCTGCTTCTTTGTAGACTGCTTTCAATCCTGGGAGTGAGGGGCAACTTTCTATGGAGTGATCTTTCGTTCAGATGGCATAGAATTTGACTGTATCCAGCGGGCACTCTTTATGGCTATGTTTCTTTCTGCATCTGGGGCAGAATATTACCAAATTTTGTTCTACTTCTGCTTGCTTTTGTTTAGCTTGCATGGTATCAAGCTATGTTGTCAGAGTCCCTAGAATATCAGTTTTGGAATCTTCTAGTAGATTGCCAATTTCTGTGCGGGTTATACCTCCACCGGAGGTCTTGCTATCCCTTGTGATCATGTCACGTTCTGCTGGTTTTAGTCTTGTGCTGCCTCTCGAACTCCTGATACATAAATCAATAATGTCAGCAAAATTTTCTTGATATATGTCACCTTTGCCCATGATGTTTAATGTTTCAACCCATTGTTCCTTCATCCCTTTAATTAATGTAGTTTTTAACACATTATCAGGTAAGGGTAAATATGCATAAGGTGATCTCTGGAGGTTGTATTGAAAGCGTTCTACATATTCCTCCAATGTTTCATTAGGTTTTGCTGTCATCTGAAATATTTCATCCTTTAATTCCCTGGACCTACAATAATCCTGATATTTCTTTAGAAAAGCAGCTTTCATCTGATCCCAGTCATTTATAACACCTCCACCTAACCCCATAAACCATCGTAGAGCTGCTCCTTTTAATGTGGAGGGGAATAATTTTAGCTTTTGGGGATCGGTGGTATAGTCATACCCCCTGCATAATACATCGAATTCAAACAGAAATGCATCTGGATCTTCTGATGTTAAGCCATGGAATGTAGGAATATGCTGGAGAGGAATGGCCTTCATAGGTGCATTAACTGCAGTGTCCACAATGGGATATTGCAGTGTGGAAGTTTGGGGTGGTTGTTGGTTCTGGGCCATTTGATCAAATATGTGCCAATATCCTTCTGGGATTTCTAGGGAATTATTCCTAGGCTGACTAGAAGGAGTAGGGATGACCTTAACAAAACTTCCTTGGTCTGGGATAATTAGTGTCCCTTGCTGAACTATTATCCGAGGGGATTTTAGTTCTTCAGGTTCTTCAGCTTTGTTTTGGATGATTTTGACGGCACTTCCTTTATCTGGGTTGCTTAGTGTTTGGATTACTTCAAGAGGGGATCTTGGTTCTTCTATTTCCCCTGTTTCTCCTCCTCCTTCGTGGAGATTACTAGAGTTCCCTTCTTATAAATAAATTGGGCGAGAATTCTCAATTTCTTGAGAATCTTGTGCAGTCTCTTCTGTTTGGCTATGCACCTCAGCAAAAGCTACAGATGGTGATTCTGTGGCCTGAAGGGAGCTAGTAGGTTGTCTAGAAGCAATTTTTCTAGGGCCTACTGATGGCTGAGATTCAACTTTATTAATGATATTGTCGATAAAGGTTGTTCGCCCAAGGGTCACCGGTCCCTTAGGTTTTTCAGGTCTGGGAGGAATTTTGTTTTGATTAGATTTTCTAGTCATTCAAAAAAAACAAGCATTCATTCCTACCTTAAACTTCTACGCAGTTCTGCTATGAAGCGGGCAAGTGAACAAGCATGTTCCTCGTTCGTTATGCAGGTTCTTACCTTCTGTTTTTAATACCCAGTACTTCCTTAGCAGGGAAAATCAAATATACATCACTCTTTCTAAATAGCTACACTCTCCCCGGCAATGGCGCCAAAATGTTGAGGTATAAAAGGTGTCTTTTTAACTCTTATTTATCCTACATTAATTATCAATCAAGGTACGACTTTTTATCTTAAGAGTGTACTCAGTCTGAGGCAACAATTTAATCTAAGAGTAATGCTCTCCAATTTGTAGTACAGTGTTTCAAATACAAGATTAAACGGATGCTTGAAAATGAAATCTAATTGCAATGACATGAAACTTAAAGCTCTAAAATCCAATCACTCACTCGGCAATCATCAGTCAAGGATGAAGTAGTAATAACTCTTTCCTTTGTCAACTGATGTAAATGAAATCAAGCATAAACAAGATCCTCAATCTAAGAACTTAGACAGTAATAGCCAATGTCCTTTACAGTTGATGATCTTACACTCTACAATAAACAACTAATTGGAAATGATAACTGAGGTGAATCAATAATGCTACTAATGGAAATAGAATAAACACGCTCTCTGTAATAACATTCTAAAGCAAACCAAATACTTACAGGAAAGGAATAAATAGTAAAGCTAGCTATCAGAAATGAACAACAAAGCTATTTAATGGAAATGAATAACAAATTCTGAACAACGAAGCTTTCTATATGAGAAGCATAACAATACAAGTTACAGAGGAATAAATAATCTTGTTATGTTGGAAAGGAATAGCGATGCAATTCACTCACAACTAATGCAACAAACCGATTTCATAAAACATTGAACAGTAAGCTATAAAACATGGAAACTATGAGGCAATGCGACTAAAGGAAATGAGAACTAAAGCAAACCATCACACAACTAGAATTGGAAAGTAATGGTACAGATAGCAAGTGGATCCACCAGGGTCGAGCCCTTAGCCGCTAGTGAAGCATCGCCGAACTACTCCAGTATCAAATAATGGAACGACAACCAGATTATATATTAATCATATGTAACAGAGTTTACAAGCAATCGCACTCTGTTTTAACCAACGAGAGTCGATGAGCAATCGTGAAAATACAACAGGAAATCTGAAGAATCATAATACATCATACATGTTTGATTTCTACAAGCGCTGTCTTTTTATAACAACCAGCGGACGAAACGAGAAATACAAATAAGCTTTGAGCATCGATCCCTCGGGATCGAGAGATCCTGAGGGATTCACTCTATCTTCTATCTTCAGTTATTGTTTTGTCTTCTTGCGCTGATGCCGCGCTATTCCTTTCCTTGCTTTGACTGTGCACTTTGATCTCGACCTTCTTGTCTGGATATGGTCTTTTGTTGAAGGGACAACAATTATTTTTGCTTTTTCTTTTTCCCCCGAATGGTGGCTTCCCACTTCATCTATTTTCTGCATATAAGAAAAGACAATCTTTAATCAATTTTCAACAATCACTAAACTCCTTAATTCTATTATAATTCTTCAATATATTACCATTCTAGAATATAAAGGAGTTATGATTAAAGGAAAAAGATAAAGAAATACATGGAAAATTCATACCTTTTCCAATGCTTAACAAGAGGAAGGCTCTTATTCTGCAGAGACTACTTCTGACACCAAATTCAAGCTTATGTATTGAAGAAAGCCAAACTAAATCCAGTGATAGAGACAGTAGAGATAGATGATACAGTTGAAGTCATTGATATAGATAAAGTTGTCAGAGATGATGCACCTCCAACCATTTCAGAAGAAACACAACTACCATCATTCAGAAACAACATAGTGCAGAGGTTTCATCATCAAGCCAACCAGTGGATAAAGAGAAAGATATAATAGAAAAATACAAAGAAATAAAAATCAAGAATGAAGCATTGAAAGCTGTAACTTATGCCCAGTATTGGAAACAAACTCTTAGTGACCAAAACAGATTACTTTTAGCTTTTGATTACAAAACTAGAAAGATGCAAATGACATTTTTACAGCCAATAGTGCAAACTCCAAAATCATCAACAAATTACAAGAAAACAGTCTTTGAAGTTCTTGCTAAAGATGTGCATCCCATAGATCAAATTGAGTTTCATAAACAAGCATGAGAAATTATTTATTCCACCATGACAAACAAAGCTTTGAGTGTCCAGAAGTTACAAAATTCTTTAGGAAATATAAAGATACAATTAAAGCTAGAGAAACCTTCATCACAGGAAAAGGATAACAGGATAAAGTCACTTGAAGATTTGGTTATTGAAGTTGGTTATGATCCAAAGAATGTCAAAGTAGCAGAAGAGCTTATCAAGAAGAAGAATGCAGACATAGTTGATTGAAGGAACAACTTAAGTTACCAACAACAAAACATCCACAAGCTAAAGAGGTTTTGGAAAAATAAAATCAAAAGGATAAAATGGTGAATCTCATCATTCAGTTGACAACTCAATTGAAAGAGATGGAAACTGAAATGGACAAACTAGTGCAGGAAAATCAAGCCAGCATGGAAGCAGTTCCCATTATTGCTATTCCTATAGCCTCCACATCAGCCCCATTGCCTACAACAATTCCAATGTCAACAGAATTTCCAACTACTACACCAGCAACAGCATCAACGATGCCAACAACCCATCCCAATGATGAGGCAAGTAAATTGATCAAGGCAATGCATGATATGTCAATTCAAAATACTGAGATCAATAGGCTCAAAGAACAAGTGAAAAATCTAGAAGATGAAAGAAATTGGCTTAAGTAATGCATAAAGCTGAAACACATAAAACCAATATATTAACTGAAAGAATCCAACAGTTAGAGAGAATTATCACTAAAAGAGCCTTTAGGCCAAGCTAAACAACATTTGTGGACCAATATCATTAACTCAGTTAATGATATTTGGCCTTCTATACAAGTTGTATTTGAACAGAAGGAACTGATAAAAGAAGTTAGTGAAGCCATTTAAAAGGTGAAAGAAGAACTTGGAGATAGACCGCAGGAAGCCACTGAGATAATAAAATTCCTGAATTCTAAAAATAAACAGGAATTAGAAGAACTTGGGATAACAGTCAAAACAGAGAATATCTTATAAGTAAAAAAAATTATTTCCAAGAAAAATATGATGATACATCTTGAAGACAAATGCCAAACAATGGAATTGGCAGTGAACAGATTCATGAACATATTTGATGTTTTGAGGCAGAAAGGTCTGCCTAATCCATTAGTAATTAATGATAAACTGATGAGACGGGAAGATTATGATAAAAATACGAGGGAAATAGCCAAAGAGACTTACAACAATACATCAATGAAGGGTGTGCCCACTGGAAAAGTACTCTTACAGACTTTAGAAAATTACTTTTACCTCCAGCATGAGGTAAATCACCTTTTTGTGAACAAGCCTGCATTTTCCAAGTATACTGAGGCAGATGAGATTTACCTAAGGATGGTAAAGATCAAAATTGAAGATGAAAAAGCCTGGGAAAAAGGGTGTGATTTACTGTCACAAGTAAAAGAGATACAAGGTAAAAAGCAAACAAGGCAATCAGGTAAAAGAAAATTCACAAAGTTAAAGCGCAGACAGATAAAGACAGATGAAGACAGTTTAAAGAGAACTCACAGGTTCGAGCTGAAGATAGATGAAAGACATCCAGAGTAAATGACAGTTGGCGTAAAAGATACAACCAGCTCGAGAGATAAGACAACATAAGAGAAACAAAAAGCAAATCAAATAAACAGGAACAACTTGCATTTAGTTAAATAGGTGTCTCTATCTTCTTACATGCAGATATTTTGTTTTCCTTGAATAAATCCTAAATCCAAGGATAGGACAGTTTCTAGAATAGTTGGTAAATACTTCATCAATTCAAAGTATTGAGGGTGGAGAAGAACATTTCTGGGTTAAATTGACTACTACCGAGGTTTGCTGTATATTTTTTCCAAGTTGAAAGACATGATAAGTAATAAAGGTATTTTTGTTAAAGATTTATGTTTTTGAGCTTCTTCTGCCATAAAGTAGCGTATAGATTTTCATGTTTCTTTCCTTAAGTATTCCATAAAATTGCACATTTTTTCTAAATTTGAATGTTATAATTGGAATTTTACTATAGAATTTGTTTAATTACACTCTGCTTTGAACTATTATACATTTTAATGTTTTCTTCTGATATCTGGTTTAGAGAATCCTTAATTAATCTTTGATCCCGATTTATCTCCTTCACCTTCTTTCATTATCTGGTTTAAGGAATCCTTAACTGCTTCTTGATCCCGATTGAAAACCACTTCACCATTCAACCTTTAAGATCTGATTTTTCTCAACTACCTTGCCATGTAACACTTCATTTAGAATTTGATCCTGTTCTGTTCTCTTGATATATAGAATCCATAGCCCATTGGAAAATATAAAAGCACCTATCCATCTAAATTAGTAATTCCACCAACAAATCAAAATCAAACCAAATCAAGCATACATAACTAGCCTAAAATTTACTAAACAAACAAAGTTAAATCATTAAGAGAGAGCTTTATCTGAGCATTAGGAAGGCTAGATCCTAATCTCCAAAAGTGGTTGATAGTTACCTCTGATATTTCTTTAAACACACATAACAACCCTTGGGAAATTTTGGAGAGATAACAAAGACAAGGATATTAAAAGAGCCAAGCCCATGCAACATCCCCGACCTGCTGAATGCATAACTCACAGGATCTCATGTCATCGTGTTTGCTGCACCAACCGTAGTCTCAAACCCGATGCTAACATCAAAAGGAAATCTGTATATAATTCCAAATTCTAAGGTTCAAGATATCTTAAGACACCTTGTTGCAACTAATGACTCGCGTTTTAGACTTAAATTGGCTCAATACACTAACTGCATAATCCAAATCTGGTCTAGTAGTGGTCAAGTAGATTAAAATCCCAACCAATTGTCTATACAATGTTGCATCTGCCTCCTTAGAACCGTCATCACTCTGAAGTTTGGTATTTTGTTGTAACGGCGCTGCTGCAACTTTACATTGATCCATATTAAAAAAATTCAGTAGACTCCTCACATACTTACCTTCAGATAGAAATTTTTTTCCTGAATCTCTCCAGATCTCAAGACCCAAACAATAGCGAAGCTCACCAAGGTCTTTCATCTCAAACATTTGTGACATCTGATCTTTGATTTCTTTAATGAGTTTATATGCATTTCCTATAATGATAAGATCATCTACATATAAATAAATCAAAACAATTCACCCCTTTTCATCAAACACAATATAGAGATTGGGGTCATTTTTTCTTCTATTATAACTGTGTTGCAAGAAAAATGAATCAATTTTATCATACCATGACCTGGGAGCCTATTTTAGTCCATATAAAGCTTTCTTTAATCTACAAACTAAATGTTCTTTTCCCTGTTTAACAAATCCCTCACATTTCTCTAAATACACTTCTTCGTTCAACTCCCCATTTAAGAAAGCAGATTTAACATCTAACTGATGCATCATCCAGTGATTTTTAGTAGCTAAGGAAATTAACTTTTTGATTGTATTTAGTTTAGCTACAGGGGCGAAGGTTTCCTCATAATCTATACCTTCTTTCTGCGAATACCCCTTTGCAACCAAACTAGCTTTATATTTATCTATACTCCCATCTGCTTTAAATTTAGGCTTGTATAGCCATTTGAATCCTATGGTTTGTTTTCCTTCAGTTAATTCAACTAACTCCCAAGTTTTGTTTTT
>JAXQQM020087574.1:0-30619 GCA_034641835.2 Pinus albicaulis | reverse complement strand
AGGTTATTGAATGTTGAGATAGGACTAGATTCTTTGAGTTTGATCAACTATGAACATGCAAGCACAACCATTGTAACCGGGTAAGGCCCATTCTCCTATACTCATCACATCAATTGAATAAATACATTATGTCTAGAGTGAAATGCCATTGTGCTCTATCCCCTATCTATCTGTGATACTAATTAGATTAGTGAGAGGGATAACCTATCCATAGGAGAGTTTCATCTACACCGAAGCATTGTGACCATTTCTTTGTATGAATAGTGACAATGTTGAGAAAAACAAATATGATATCAACCAAGTCATGAAAACAATATGAAATGCACCATTAGAAAGTGGCTCCAACGTTCTTCAATCTAAAAAGCATAATGCAATTGCCCCCTTGGTGCAATGTTGGTGGGATTTCTACCAACACTAAAATCACATCCCTTTTGAGTGAGTTAGGTTCACTAATAAATATAGAGATATGATATTATCTACCTTTTCCTAGGGTTCATATTCATAAGGGAAATGCAAATAGGAAGATAGATATAAATACATAGTGATTGCTTTTTTTTCCTTGTCTCATGAATAACTTGGTTAGTCCAATTTCAAAGCTAGATTACTCAACAAACCTACATAATTCAAATTAACAAAACATTTCTCTTTTCCATTTAAACATTCCAAACAGATAACAAAAATTGCAAAATCATAAAACCTTAGTTGATACTAAAGAAAATCAAGTTCCTACCAATACTATTATTCATGCATGGAAAAATTTAACAAATATACAATAATGGGCGGGGGGAGAAGATAGATCTATTATATCAATATAAAAAATACGACAAAAAGTATACCCAAACCTTGTCGTGACACCTCCTTCAATAGATTTTGAGTCCTCTCATCCTTTGCCACATGTAATCAACTTTCCAACAATATGGTTGTAGTTTCACTTTGGTAGAGTAGCCAAGGAGAGACTAAACTAACTCTATAAAAAAAACTCAATCACATATTGAAAAACCAAGGGAGATGCTACCTAAATAGAGAGACTACAAGCATAAGGCAAATAACCAAAGGCCTAATTTTTCTCTAAAGCAATGGTGTATTCTTTTGCCATATCCTTCCCATGACCTATGATCCCCTATTTATATGAGTAGAGAGTCGATACAATTAAGGAGTGAAGTGCATGCCATACAAATTTCAAGCATGCATGATATCCACTCTAGGCTTATGAATTATGTATAATTGTACTTATTAATGGCATTTGAGGGCGCCACATGTTTATCATTGAATATTAGTGACGTAGTTGTGAATTTTACTTGGGAAACCCATGAGCACATGGTAAAGGACTTAAATTAACCATGGAGATGTTCTATCCGATTTGGCATAAGGTGCGTAAGTGGATTGAATCATCTAATTTGGTCATAGGTGACCAAATATAAGTATAACATATACCTTCTAATGTGTGAGGTTAGAAGGAGAGACCAGTTGATGGTCAAATTACATTATAAAGTGGAGATTTATCACGCAAGTGAGCTAGGGAGTACAACAAAATAAATATATTAGGAAGTACCTACAAGCAACCAAAGAATCAATTGAAAATATTCCCAAGGTGGGCATACATATACTTAGGTGGAAAATGAGCATGGCCACCTGGTCTAATACATTGTGGATCCATGAATTGTGTAATATGCAAAAGTGTGGCCATGAAAGAATACATGGTGAATCTGGGTCAAAACAAGATCATGGTCATGAAATTCAAGTGGATCCACATCTTAATGTATATTAGGAGAAAAACCATAATTGTGTAAAGTACAAACTGGTCTTGAAAGGTACCCATGATGTAGTGGTACTATACAATAAACTTAGGTTGTAGCACCAAAGAAGGGTGGCATCATAACCTAAGGTTTTTAATCCAAACCCACCATAAGTGTGGATCCACAACATGTGATTAAATGATTTGAAGTCAAACATGGGAGAAGCCACATAATCACCAGACATTCAAGTATATAAATAATAGATGTGAGGCCACCCGCCATTGATGATAATGAGCATCAAGATATTTAGGAAATTCTAATAAGTGTGAATAGATGTGTTGATGTTGAACATTTACAAAATCATTTGATTAAGAGTCATTGATGCATACCCACTATCGAATGTGAAGGAACCTACCATTGATGACTAGAAGCCCCAAATTACTACAAGGGTCTCTAAATCCACTTCTAAGAAAAATGAATTGGATTTGATAGGAAGTGATCCATTAAAAGGAGGATATTAAGGTGTTCCTCATCCCTTAACATAAGACAGTAACAATTTTGATTATTGGGACATCAACTTGAGCAATCATACAATTGAGTACAATTTAACAGTGGGAAGGTTGATGTGGATAATCAAGACATATGAGGATTTGGATGACATAGGTTTAATACATCCCTTAAAACTAGTATGACATAATGGTGACTTGGGAAGCAATTTACACCAAAAAGGATTAAAGTTATACATCATTAATGTAGAAGGTGTCAAGGCATTCTCCATAAATATTGGAAGAGTAACCAATAAGAGGAGTAAAATTGAAAATCACGACACTACTCCTAAGGTAACACTAAAAACCCAACAAAAAAGAACTAACTCAGAAAAAGGTTTTGTCCAAGGGTGACATAAACTAACCATTTCCATTTAAATAGATTAACTGTAAAGATTTAATTTCTTCTATCCTCTCTTTTTTATTTGATTTGATTTGTTTTTGTCATTTCCATGTCATAAAGGTTGAAATAGAATAAATATGATGTCGTAATATAGTGGAAGAGATGAATGTCACAAGGTATGCATATTACATTCATACGCATGGAACATACCTATGGAAAAGAAAGAAAAAAGGTTCTCAACAAGTTGTGTACACTCATAAGCTCATCTCCTCTAGGGATAGGTTTCAAAAAGCTAATTAATCGATGTAAATGGTGAGTAACTAATGTGAATACATTGGAAGCATATGGAAGCAAACACCAATGAAGAATTCATCACAAGTGTTCAAGCAATGATAAGAAATACTAATACAAATCAAACATGAAATCATGATGGGGCTAATGGGGCTCTTAGACCCATGTGAAAAACTCATTATGGATACCAATTAATGGAAACGTAGGTGCTCATTAGAATGGCCCATGATAGGTAGGAACTATCGAACAAATTATTTCTTCATAATTGATGTAGATAGGTTAAGGCCACAACTTGATGGGTTTGACACTAACCATAATCTCTATGAAACAAAGGCTAATAGTGGAAAATGGAAGGTAAGAACCTATTATTATATGCAAGATTCACAACATTTAACTCAAAGGTCACAAAAATTCACATTGAGAAATGCCAAAGAATGGCACCTATAGTCCTCTAAACTATCAACATACCTTGCCTACAGGTTAGAAATAAAGGTAAATTGCATTAAATCCAAAAATAGTGAGAACTAGGGGAAAATTGGCTTTTGTTTTACAAAATACAACTAAAATGTTTTAAATAAATGAAAGATCACTTAATTTTTACCATATTACTTGTCAAAGTCATCATCATCGGAAAAAACAATTTACACCAAAAACTTCAATTGAGGATTCTAAGGGATTCTTTTGTCAAAATTTCGAGCTATGTGGACTAGCTAAGCCCTCATCCCATGCTCTTCATTTTGATTCATTTCAATTTTAAGAAGTTTGGATTTTTACTAGGTGCAAAACCTTTGTTAGTGTGCGTATGTGTGCTCATGGTTCTTGCGATGAATAGTCACGAGTAAATAGAAATACTTATGGGTCGTTAGAGTAAGACTAATGGGTGACCACAACTATCCATACATGGTGTTGCAAGCACACACATATTTTTGATAGAAAGAAACACCCAAAAATGGATTTGATTTCTATTTTTCTTATGGATCATGTAGATCCTTATATAATGATAAAGTGGAAAGAGTGAGTGCATGAATAGTAGAGAATTATTCTTTTGGTGATTGGGCCGCACCAGGCGCATTTTGTGATTATGACATTTTCAAGTTCTTCAAGGGACCCAACATGTAGAGACAAGCGATGCTATTGGAGAGACTCGCTAGGTATTGGGGTCTTGATGAGTAGGCATTTTGGATTGGTGAGGAGGCACTTCATTTGGATGTTGAGTACATATATTTCCTTATAGGGCCATCCCAACAAGGGATTCTAGTAGCCTTGAAAGGAGGTAGAGGTAGGGCCATTACAAGTGTGATAAATTGCATCCACACCTACTATGCACTAGGGGCATGGAAGGTACCAATCGACCACGAGCGTGAGCTATATGTGATCTAAGACTCAAACCATCATGTTTATCATTTTACAGATAATGGGATCCACAACACTACATCTAACCTTTTGAATATTGATACAACATAACATAAAGTAACTAACACCTATATTATTTGATTAATGTCTAGGTTCAATGGTCCAAATAAATGACACAATAATGATCAATATGAGAATCCAACTAACTACTTGTAAGACAAGGAGATAAAGAGATAAATATTATTTGAATATGAAAACATATTGTTCTCATTCTTATAAAAAGAATTCTAACCATATGCTCATACAATTTTGTTCCTCTAACCGGATTAAGAGAGCCCAAAATTTTAAAAATCATGCCTCACCACCCTCACGTGTTTAAGTGATCCTAAAAAATCATGCGATACCAACTCAACACCATCATTCTTTAACTATTGCCACACATTGTTTTAATCAAATGTATTGAGAATGTTATGGGGGCGTCGAGGAGCACCAATTTCGAGGTGCTGACTGTAAACTGTTATCCATCGCTTTCATCCATTCGATTTAAAAAAGCGCTGACCTGTACCATTTTTATGAAGCTCTTTCATTCTTTCAATTTAAAAAAATGTTTTAAAAATATTTTAAAAAACGAAAAACTATAATGTGACCCCGAGAATGGCGCGCAGGGTGATCGGTTGTCGTGGACGCGTGCTGCTGGGTTTGAAAATAGTCAAAATTTCCACTTCTGCCAGAGAGTGGGCTGTCGTGCAGCCAAAGATTCCAGAGGGAGTGGGCTGTCGTGGCAGCCAAAGATTCCATTTCAACGGACAGCAGGCTGATGACGCTCCCATTTCGGGGAGAGAGCTTATTGAAGAAATGACATTTGTTGACAGGCAGCGGGCTGATTACCATTTCAAGAGACAGCGGGCTAATTACCATTTTAACAGGCAGCGAGCTGATTATGCAAACATTTCGGGGAGAGAGCTCATTTGGGAGGAAATGAGCTCTGTTTTTGTTGACAGGCAGCGGGCTGATTACCATTTCAAGTGACAGCGGGTTGATTATGCTACCATTTCGGGGAGAGAGCTCATTTGGGAGGAAATGAGCTTTGTTTTCCGTGGTTTAGACAGTTCAACATATGCAGGCTGTCTGAAGCACAGTGCCAGGTTTCTATCTGTCTTTCCTTCCTCTCTGAAGACCTCCCTCATTTGGCCACTCCTTCTTGCCAACAGTAGCAGCATGTAATTTATCCATCGGTGCTAACTTGGGCAAACCTCACTATCTAATATGTTGTCAAGTTGTCTCAATCCCTCTATTCTGATACTGATATATAAATCCTCTCATTCGGCGGATCAATATGGCAATTACAACTTATATGGAAATTTAAGGTGGCTGGAGTTAAAATCAGCCTTAAAATTGGCGTGTACTTTGGAGCTCTGTCCAGGAAAAGGCATAACAGCAATTGAAGGATTGACGATTTTCAAGTGCCCAACTCTGTCCTCCAGGAAAAAGAGGATTAGCTATTTCCTTTGCAAAAATGGCCGGATGGTTAAAGCGCCCAACGTGATTCTTGTTGCATGCACTTAGAATTTTTATACACAGGAGCCAGCAGAGTTTCCAGCTCTTTTGCAGCCTCAAATGAGGAGGTTCCAGAGCTTTTGCACCCATTGGTTTCCACAATTTCGGCAACTAAACATTACTGGGCAGCAAGGTTAGTATTCTCTGGCCCTGTTACTCTAATAAAATTGTAAAGCCATGGAGAACCTTTTATCATGATTTTTTTCTCCTTCTTTGACTCTTAAATTATAATAATGGAGAAGCTGCTACAGGTTCCAAAAGATTTCTCCTCATACTGATATAGACTGCTTTCTTGACAGAGGAATTAAGTTTATTTATTGACTTGTTTCTTTCTTCAGTGATAGACTATGTATCGAATATCTTTTTCATTGTTTTCCTCAAGGAAAACTTTGATACATCCTTTGATTCTTTGAGACGGCTATAGTGGATTTGATGAGGCTTGGATCTCTTATATATATATATTCAGCTTCTCATCCTTTATCACAGTGACAGTGATCTTGGCTTCATTGGTTTTGAGGTGATTGTAATTTGTAATAAGGTTTTCCCAAGACTATTAAGAATGCCTCTATGTTGCTAAATTCTCCATTGGAGATTAGGATTATAACTTATTAAGTCACTTGGCTTCCCTTATGAATAATTTCGATCCTGTAATCATGGATATCTTTGGTCCTGTTTTCAAGAAGAGTTTCGGTCCAATAGACGAGTAATGGATATCTTTGGTCCTCTTTTCAAGAAGAGTTTCGGTCCAATAGACAAGTGATGTTTTGGTCCTGTAGTCAAGTGATGTTTCAGTCGGTAGTCATAAGAATCTTCGGTTCTGTTCTGATTTATATATTATCACAAACCTGTCTTCTTATCAAAATTGTAGATCACAGAATGTATTATGGATGATCCTCCTATTTCAGGCCTGCGACCTAGTTACTTGCCCATAATTCGTTCTTCTTTCATGTAGGAGTTTTTTCCTCTATAAGTCACTTATGTTTCCTGTCTTGAAGTCTTTTGTGACCTTCTTTCTACCCTTATGCAAGTAAACCAAGCTCTGATTTATATATTATCACAAACTTGTCTTCTTATCAAAATTTTAGATCACAGAATGTATTATGGATGATCCTCCTATTTCAGGCCTGCGACCTAGTTACTTGCCCATAATTCGTTCTTCTTTCCTGTAGGAGTTTGGTCCTCTATAAGTCACTTATGTTTCCTGTCTTGGAGCCTTCTGTGACCTTCTTTCTGCCTTTATGCAAGTAAACCAAGCTCTGATACCATGTTGAGAAATCAAGGGCATCATATTTCTCTTAGATCTTGACATTTACTTGTGAATATTCTTATATACATATTAGTTCTTCTTTTACTTATTTATATTCTTCTCTCATCAAGATAAATTCCAAACAATAAAAATCACAAGGAACATAGGATGTAGGCACTCAGCCAGGGCAAAACCCCTATCTAGGGGAAAACCTAGTCGAACTCTTCCTTTAGTAGAATCAAATTAAGTTGAGATAGACCATGACACAAATTTTCCTCCACTCATCTAGTCAACCTCCTAATTCGATCTCCCTATCTTCTTGCAAGCTTTCAGTTTCCTTCCTTACTTTGCTTCTGCAACCCTCGTCCTTCTTTATTCCTACATGTAAATTTTTGTAGATGTTCTATGCTTGATGCAACTTTACTTTTTCTTCCAATATCAGTTAGCAATCACGTAAACAATAAAGTAAAATGCTGATAGAACATACCAGTAGATCGATAGAAGACAAGCCAAAAATATATGTGTGTTAGTGCATTACGACGATTAGTAGGATGCTTCAACCAACAAAGTCTCAATATGGTCAGCCAACCAGCAATGTCACACAACCCTCTAGGACAACCAAAACAGGCAACCTAAAAGTCAACGTTGTCAGTCAACGGTCAAGGCAAACAGCAGCAGTAGCTAGGTCAATGCAGCCAAGTCAAAGTCAACGTCTAGCCTCAGGAATAGTGCCAAAAAATGCAGATTTGGAAAATCGAAATTCTGGGAGAGTTTCAGGTCTGTTTGACCTTGCGTTGACCAAAGTCAACGTTGGTCAACGTTGCTACAGAAACCCTAGGCCAAAAACATAAATGTGCTATTGCTGAAATTTTCCCACGTGTGGAGAGAAGAGCCTCGAAGGTCATCGAACCAATCAGATGAGGAGAGAGAAATGTGTGAGGATGAGATGAGTGAAAATTTCCTCCAACGTTAACCAATATATATCCATCAATGAGGGTGTGTGACACAACTGCTGGGGCACAAAACCTTAAGGCCGATCTGCACATATTTTGAATAAATTCAAAATAAATGTTCTGCTTATCGGATCAAGATGATCTTTAGATCAATCTTGCACCTCTTCGAAAGAGGAGTCCAATAAAAATATTTGCATTTTCATCTAAGCATCACAACATGGAGTTTGGACCTAGTTGTCCAAAATTAACACTCCCTCTCAACTAGGGAGAACTCCATCCACCTGTGCAATCCAAACATCATGCGTTATCCTGCCATAACTTGCTTTGGCTTCTTTATTTCAGAACAGAAGTGGGTCAGTCACAAAGACATCATTCCCGGCTGACCGATTCAGCCCACAGGTCCGAAACCTCTATAGGACTCACAAAGAGTCTCATGCCAACCCGAAGTTGGTTTACCTGACCCGAAGTCAGTTGGAGGTCCGAAACCTCACTATACTTGATCCCAGATCAAGTGGTTGGACCATGCCATCCTAGATAGAGAGTACAACAAACTCTGATGCATCCATCAGTCTTTGCCACTAGTCTCTAGCTTTTCCCACCTCACTAGCCAAATGAGAGGTACTTCCCATGAGCCCTGAACTCAATGGGTAGGGTGCATACGGGGCACAGATAATGAGAGGTGAACCAACTCAATCATCATAACGGTGGGGCAGAAGCACACCAACAAGGTTCGGCAAGCCTAGCCCTGTGGTTGCTTATAGCTCTGAGAAGCTATCCCCAAAGCCCACAGAGCTCATCGTCCAACATGATCCTCAAAATAGGGTCATTCCATGATACCAAGATTCTCATGGAAGGTTAGGAACTTGACCTTCCCCAGGGGCTTTGTGAGAATATCCGTGACTTGCTCATTAGTTCCTATATGATTGAGCCTTACGATGCTTCGCTATACCATATCCCGGAGAAAGTGGTACCTGATATCAATATGCTTGGATCGATCGTGGAACACGGGATTCTCGGACAACCGAATCCCACTCTGGTTATCACAGAGTATCACGGTGGTATCTAGCACATGCCTGAATAGCTCACTGAAGAGCTTTCACAACCAAAATACTTCACAACAAGCCATACTCGCTACAATGTATTCGGCCTCTGCGGTGCTCAAAGCCACCGAATTCTGCTTCCTGCTCATCCATGATATTGAAGCAGAACCAAGTGTGAAGCAGCATCTCGATGTGTTGTTACAATCCACCACACTACCAGTCCAATCGGCATCACTATATCCATGGAGTGTCACAGTCCCGGCAGTGTATCTTAGCCCATGGTTTATCGTGCCCCGAATATATCTCAACAGATTCTTGGCACCAACCCAGTGAATGTGATGAGGCTCAACCATATGTTGACTCAAAGTGTTCCCTGCAAAACATACATCTAGACAGGTGTTCACTAAGAACATTAGGGCCCCTACGAGTTGACGATACTCAATAGGATTTGCTAGCATAGGCCCAGTAGCGCTGCCACTCAACTTCTTAAAGTTGAGCTCCATCGATGTCGACACGAACTTACAGTCCACCATACCAAATATTTCTAGAAGCTTCACAATATATTTTATTTGAGAAAGGAAAATCTCGCCTGGTCTCTGCTAGACCTCCAGGCCTAGGAAGTAGTGCATTAGTCCTAGGTCCTTCATCTCGAACTCAGCAGCGAGCTCCCTCTTGCTCTGATGAATAATAGGGTTAGCACCTGTCAGGAAGAGGTTGTCCACATACAACACCAGAATGAGAGGTTTTTCTCTATCAACCTTGAAGTAAAGGTTTGGATCAACATTACTACGAGTGAAGCCCAACTTCATCAGGTAGCTATCTATCCTCTTGTACCAAGATCTGGGTGCTTGTTTCAACCCATAGAGGGCTTTCTTCAACCTACAGACATGAGTGTCCCGATCCCGGACTTCGAACCCCAGAGGTTGCTCCACATACACCTCTTCCTTTATCGCACCATGCAGAAATGCGGTCTTCACATCCATCTGATGAAGACTCCATCCTTGCGTAGCAGCAAGGGCTATGATAGATTGGATGGTGGTATATCGCCACGGGTGCAAATATATCATCATAGTCTACGCCTTCCTTTTGAGAGAAGCCACGGGCAACGAATCTTGCCTTGAACTTTTCAACACTTCCATCAGATCCATGCTTGATCTTTAGAGCCAATTTGAGGTGACAACTGCTTTGTCCTCCGGTCTTGGAACCACATCCCAAACATCATTCTTCATTATGGGCTCATACTCTTCGTGCATAGCATCCTTCTAGACTTGATGCTTTACGACTTCCTCAAAAGATCTAGGCTCAGATTTTACGATAATACTCATGGCTGCTAGAAACCCTTGGTATCTATTCGGCTTCTTGCTTTCATGGAATGCCCCCCTTGCAGCCATATGTCCCTTGGCATCCTCGAGAGTGTCCCTGAGCCATGATGGTCTCTTCCTCATCGAAGGAGGTGGATCAATCGGGTCCATCGGACCTTCAGCATCGGGCATCGTCTCAGCCTTCGGTTCTTTCAGATTGCCTGCTTAAGGATTCTCTCGTATCCTAAGATCGACTACTTTCCTAAGAAGCATCTTCGCTGTGTACATCATATCTCCACTTCCTTGACCAGCACATAGACCTCATAGCCTTAAGCGCTATAGCCCACAAACACTGGTTTTCCTAGAAGCACTAGCTCTATGCCTTCTCTCCTTCTAAGACAGAAAAATCAAATGTAACATCCAAAAAACTCTAAAATGTGAGACATTAGGTTTCTTACTAGAGAAAACCTCTTTGGGAGTTTTGGAGTCCAGAGCGGAATGCGGGCATCGGTTTTGTATGTACACAGCAGTATTCGCAGCTTCTCCCCACAAAAACTTCGGTAGACCTTGGTCACATAGCATGGCACGGGAAGCTTCCACAATGGTCCTATTCTTTCGTTCAACAACGCCATTCTATTCAGGAGTATAGACAGTTGTGGTCTCCCTCTTGATGCCATCTTCTCTGCAAAAGTGCTTGAACTCGTTCGTCTCTTATTCAGTGCCATTTTCGGTCCTCAATATCTTGATCTTCTTCCCTGTCAGATTTTCCACCAAGGCTTTGAAGGTACGGAACCACATGAAAGCCTCATCCTTCTTTTTCAAGAAGTATATTCAGGTTTTGCGAGAGAATTCATCTATGAACGTCATATAATAAGAACATCCTCCCAAGGATGTCACGGGCAGCATACTTGATAGATCAGAATGTGTCAATTGCAAGACATTAGATGTATTTGTGACACTTGAGGAGAAAGGTCCCCTTGTATGCTTTCCTTCGGCACAACCCTGACATACACCTTCCTGATTATTTGAGAACTCGGGCATCCCCGTCACCACCTTCCTTGCTTTGGGAAGGGCTTTTTAGTGAAGGTGTCCAAACCTACGGTGCCATAGTTCAGTCTGTCGGATAGTATCACACGTCATCGCTCCCAGTGGACTTCCTCCAACCTGGTAGAGTGTATCAACTCTAAACCCAATCGTGATAGCTTCCTTGAAACTATTCTTCCAGATGCACACCTTCCCATCAATGAATTCCACATTGAAACCTTTGTCTTCCATGGCTGATATAGACACATGGTTCTTCTTCAAATCAGGTACATATACTACATCTTGCAAACGGAGGACTTGACCTTTAGGCAAGTGGAGGGTTACAGTCCCTGTCCCTTTCACGGGATATGTGGCATTATCTCCAAGGATAATTTCCAGATTAGTATCCTTCTCAACCATATTAGAAAGTGCTTCCTTGAACCCAATGATGTGCCTTGAGGCACCACTATCTATCAACCAGACATCCATAGTGTCGGGTGGAGATGCAGCAGAGAGGGCAAATACAAGAAGGAATTCATTTCTTTTATCAACAACATTTGATTTCTCATACCTGGAATTTCTCGACCTTTTGAAAGGTTGACCATTTCCGCTGGAGGGAGCCTTCCTCTTCCCCTTGAACCTGTTGTTCCTTTGATTGTCATTCCTTTGGTTGTGGTTGTTTTCACCATCATCAGGAAAATCATTCTTGAAAGGGCATTCTCTGGCATAGTGACCTGGCTTGTGACAAGTGTAACACTTGCCTTTATTTCCTTGGGCCCCTGCTCTTCCTTTGTTCCTTGGACCACCAAAGTTCTTCTTCTTAGTATGAGCAACGAAGGCAACATTTCCTTCATTTTCATATTCCTTCATCCTTGTCTCTTGTTGTACACATCTTGATAGAACTTCGTCAAAGTTAGGTATGACATTGTTATTGAGAATGGTAGTGTTGAATACATGCCATTCGGATGAGAGACCTCCAAGTGCGGTGAGAACCATCTCTTGATCAGCTATTGTCTCTCCAATAGCCAGCAGATTATTCCTGATCTCGGTTAGCTTCAGAAAATATGATTGAACAGACTCATCCCTGCCTTTCTTTATATTTCTCAATTGATTCTTGAAGAATGACTTGATTCGCATTATTGGCCTTGAACATGTGGACCAACTTATCATACATCTCCTTGGATGTGCCCAACTTAGAGATGTAGGCAACCAAACTCTTATGAATTGAGTCCCTGATCATCAGCTTTGCTTAGATTTCCCCCTTCTTATACTTTGATTTGGTAGCAGCAGTTGCAGTGGATGGAGGCTCTTGGATTTTACCTTGCACATAGTCCATGACATCTTGGTCTTCCAACATAAGATCCAATGTCATCTTCCAGGCATGGAAGTCATCCTTCCCAGTCAATTTGTCATCAGCCTTAAAGCCATTGTAGTTAGAGGAACACATGCTCTTCTTCGTTGATTGCTACAAACTAGGGCTTTGTCTTCACCTCAGCTCCAATACCATGTAAATTTTTGTAGATGTTCTATGTTTGATGCAACTTTAATTTTTCTCCGAATATCAGTCAACAATCACATAAACGATAAAGTAAAATGCTGATAGAACATACAAGTAGATTGACAAAAGACAAGCCAAAAATATTTAAGTGTGTTGGTGCGTTACGACGATCAGCAAGATACTTTAACTAGCAAAGTCTTAATATGGTCAGCCAACCAGCAATGTCACACAACCCTCTAGGACAACCAAAATGGTCAACCCAAAAGTCAACCAAAAGTCAATGCTGTCAGTCAACGGTCAACGTAAACAATGGCAACAGCTAGGTCAATGCAGCCAAGTCAAAGTCAATGTCTAGCCTCAGGAATAGTGCAAAAAAATGCGGATTTGGAAAATCGAAATTCTGGGAGAGTTTCAGGTCCGTTTGACCTTGCGTTGACCAAAGTCAACGTTGCTGCAGAAACCCTAGGCCGAAAACAGAAATGTGCTGCTGCTGAAATTTTCCCACGTGTGGAGAGAAGAGCCTCCAAGGTCATCGAACCAATCAGATGAGGAGAGAGAAATGTGTGAGGATGAGATGAGTGAAAAAATTTTCCAACGTTGACCAATATATATCCATCAATGAGGGTGTGTGACACAACTATTGGGGCATAAAACCTTAAGGCCGACCTGCACATATTTTGAATAAATTCAAAATAAATGTTTTTCTCATCGGATCAAGATGATCTTTAGATCGATGTTGCACCTCTCCGAAAGAGGAGTCCAATAAAAATATTGACATCTTCATCTAAGCATCACAACATGGAGTTTGGACCTAGTTGTCCAAAATTAACACTACAACTGTCACTCTTGATCCCTGCAACTATATCCTTGGATAGCATTCTGGGCTCCTGCAATCAATCTCCAACATTAAGATTTCGTGGCTTTAGAGCACCCTTTATGACACTCACATTACCTTTTTCTATTGTCCAAACTTCAGATGAAACTTCCTTGCTCAATTGGTCGAATACATTCCTTTATATGGTTGGTGGAGTGTCCAATAATAGGCCGACTTGACTATCTTGTTGGAGGCCGACTGGTAGACTTATTGAGGAGGCCGACTAGATGAGGGAGGAAAAAGACAATAAAATATTTCTCTTTCTTCACCTTAAGGAGCTCAAGAAGGGTCTCTTACAAAATTAACTTTTGACTTTGACTCAACAAAAATCCTAGAGCACTCAATGGGTGTTTTCACAATTTAAGAGAGTGTGGTCATATAGTTGGACTTCTTATTAGTTGTCAACGACACATATATAATATGTTGATTGAAATTGATGGTTGGGTGCTTTTCGACTTGTTTTCCATGATCTAGACTGATTTACCTTTAGCTGATTGTTGTTAAACAATCCTTAATGCAAATTCTCCCAATACTATTAGGGCGGGGCAAAATTATAAGGCGTGCCTCATTCACTACCTTGCTCTACAATAGGAGATTCAAGATCAATTTACGTTTCCCCTCATAAAGTCTTGGAGATCATATTTTTTGACTTATGAGATCGATTTACATTTCTCCTTATAAACTCTCCAACATACTATTCCTATACTTATAACAGAAATTGAGATTCCCCTAGCTATAAGAGAATATAAATTCCTCTCATAAAGGCTCCTAGTGTTTGTGATCCCTTCAAGGCTCTGACTGTTCATGATCCCGTTCATTGGAGAATAACTTCTAGGAAGGTCATTGTCCTAATCCTATTCCTTTACTTATAACAGAAATTGATATTCCCCTAGCTCCGAGAGAATGTAAATTCCTTTCATACAAGCTCAAGTGTTCAAGATCCCCTCCATGGGAGAATAACTCGTGGCAATCCAATGGTTGCTTGTAAGATAAGGGGATTGAAATGATATTCCTTTAAATGTCCTTTTTTCTTGTCTCCCCCTAAAATAAGAAAATCTCTTAAATCATTTCCTGATCCCCTAATTTACATTAGAATAAATAATAAAATACGCTAATAAGGCTACAAATCTTCCTCTTGGCTGAAATCTTTTCTCCTTGGGAACTTCTATGAACTTGAATGATGTGTTGGCTCCCTCCTTGACATAAATACCTTCTTGGAATTGTGGATCTCATATGGATTAGTGCAAAGATAGGTCAAGGGTTGTTAAAACAACATTATCAAACTAGCCAAAAAGGCAACCTGATAAAAAAAATTTAAGACATAGCTTAGGTGCATGAAATCAGGTGAGGTACCCTTGTAATGTGTTGTAACAACAATAGCTACTTTCTAATTGCTCCGATAGAGTTAGTAGGCACTTCTTCTATGTTGTGCGCTTCAATGGTCTTTGGAGAGTGGGTTGGCTGGTCGCTCCTCAAAATAACACCCTCCATTAATAATGGATCTGACTTTAAAGATGTGCAACGTAACAACCCCACGACCATACTCATAAAGGTGTGTTTCTCTTTTAAGGTGGTTTGACCATGTCAAGTGTATATTTGGACAATGTTTACCCCCTTCTCTAAGAGTGTCGCCATCCTTATCCATAAAAAACTTGATGAAAGCGGTAAGCTGGCTTATCTTTTACCAACAACCGTCGAAAATTAGCATTAAAATGATGGGGCCCACTTGTGCCAACTGTCCTCAACAACCTTGAGTGATTTTGAAATCATCCCTTAAACATCTTCATTTATCCTTTATCATGTCAGGCGTTTATAATTGTTCTAGTCCCTATATCATATTTTTTTGGAGCGCTCTTTAGATTTGGCTTTAGTTTCTCCATCTACCAAGCATTTCAATCCTGTTGGAGATACCCCTCTATCATATCTACAAAGCCTGTCTGGTGCATGCTACGATTTGAGAGTTTTATTGCTGTGTGAATGCATTTTTGGATTGTATATTAGCACCATAGGTGCTAGAGAATGCTCCCATTGTTGGGAATCAAAAACCAATCAGTGTATTCTGAGACCTTTCTATTATAATCATAGATCAGGGAAAGAAGATCTCTCTCAAAGGCTGCACCTCCATGCCAAAAACATTCTTTCCAGAAATAAGAACTCACTCTTACAAATAATTACAATCTATTGCTTCCTTTAGGTTTGGAAAATGTCTCCTCACTGAATTGTTGACCATTACAAACCTCCACGTCATGCTATACAAATTACTCTCAAAGAGCCATTTACTTCCAATTTATCCCTTATCAAATCTAGAAATATACACTTTTATTGTTGTATGCTAATGTGTTAATTTTGAGCAACTAGGTCCAAAATCCATGTTGCACTGCTCATATGACAATGGTCATATTTTTTTTGGATTCCTCTTTCAGAGAGGTGCAAGATTGATCTAAAGATCATCTTGATTGGATGAGCAAAACATGCACATTTTAAATTCATTTTCCACACATGTGCAAGGTCGGCCTGATTTGTAATGTAGGCTCACATGCCTAATAGATGTGCCACACACCCTCACTGATGGATATAAATTGGAGAGACTTGGAGGTCATTTTCATCATCAACTCATCACACATCTCTCATTGTGATCTGATCTGTTCGTTAGCCTTTGGAGGCCTTCCCTTCACACGTGCAGAGCTGAAGTCTGAAATTTGCAGATTTGTTTAGGGCTTGTCTGCTGCAGCGTTGACCAACGTTGACCATGGTCAACCCTTGGTCGTTTGGCCTCACATCTATGCCAAAATTCCGATTTTGAGAGGCTGTACTGCTGGGCACTGAAATCGAGGAAATCAGAGTTGTTTGACTGAAGCCCTAATCTGTTGTGTTGACATTTCTGCTATTGTCATGCGTTGATTTTTTTGTGTTGACTTTGGGTTGACCAGTGTTGACTTGTGATGAGTTGTCTTTGAGGGCTGTGGGTGTGACACTTGGAGGATTGGCTGACTGAGAAAGACTTTGCTGGCTGAAGCATCCTGTTGACTGCCGTAACACAACAATATCTCATATCTTTGTTGGACAAAAGGAATTGTAAATCTGATCTATATTTGGCTTGTCTTCTATTGATCTATTATTGTGTTCTATCAACATTTTACTTTCATGTTTATGTGATTGCTATTGTGTATCGGGCCTATAAGAAAGATTGAAGTAAGCATGAAGGATAGAATACCATGGTTATCTAAATTTAACATGGTATCAGAGCTGAGGTGAAGACAAAGTCCAAGCTGGTGTTAGAAGCAATCACTGAAGGAAGAGGAAGGAATTCTGTCAAGGACAAATGGCCTTCTCAACCCACAAGGGTTTCAAGGCTGATGATAAATTGACTGATAAATCTGATTATCATGCATGGAAGATGTCCTTGGTTATGTTCTAGAAGATTCAGGATGTCATGGACTATGTGCAGGGGAAGATTCAAGAGCCTCCATCAAATGCAGCTGCTGCCACAAAGACGAAGTATAGAAAAGGGGAAATAAAAGAAAAGATGATTATCCGAGATTCTATTCATAAGCACTTGGTTGTTTACATTTCTGAGCTGAACACATCTAAAGAGATGTATGATAAGTTGGTGAGCATGTTCAGGGCTAGCAATGCTAATCAAATCCTTTTCTTCAAGAATCAATTGAAGAATATCAAGAAGGCAAGGATGAATCTATTCAATCCTATTTTATGAGGCTCACTGAAATCAAGAATAACCTCCTAGCATTTTGGGAAGCATTTGGGGAAGCAATATCTAATCAAGAGATGGTTCTTATTGCACTTGGAGATCTCCCTCGTGATTAGTATGTATTCAAGACCACTATTCTTAATAATAATGTGATTCCTGATTTGATGAAATAGTGATGAGATGCACTCAAGAGAAAACAAGAATAATGGAATATGCCTCTAATGGAAATGGAAGTGACCCTACTGTCTTCACCGCTCATGCAAAGAAGAAGAACCATGGTGGCCCGAGAAATCAAAACCATGGTAGAGCGAGGCCCAAAGGAAGGAAGGGAGATGTTACACTTGTAACAAGACTGGTCACTATGCAAGAGAGTGCCCTAATAGAAGGGACTCTCCCAGGGATGATGAGAACAATAACTTGAGAGGGAATGGCAGGAACAACAAGTTCAAAGGAAAAAGGAAGGCTTCCTCTGATCGCAGTGGAAATGGGTAGCCTTTTAAGAGGTCAAGAGATTCCAGGTACGATGAGTCTAATGTTGTCGATAATAAGAGAAATGAATTTATTCTTGTATCTGCCCTCTCTGCTACATCTCCACCCGACACCTTTGATGTTTGGTTGATTGATAGTGGTGCTTCATGGCACCTCACTGGTTATAAAGAAGCCCTCTCTAATTTGATTGAGAAGGATACTAATTTGGAAATTAACCTTGGAGATAATGCCACCTATCCCGTGAAAGGGATAGGGATTGTGACCCTTCATCTATCTCAAGGTCAAGTCCTCCGTTTATAAGATGTGTTGTATGTACCTGATTTGAAGAAGAACCTTGTGTCTATTTCAGCAATGGAAAACAAAGGGTTCAAGGTGGCATTTGTTGATGGAAAGGTACGCATCTGGAAGAATAACTTCAAGGAAGCTCTTACTATTGGTTTTAGAATAGATACACTCTACCAGGTTGGAGGAAGTCCATTGTGGGCTATGTCATGTGATACAACTCATCAAATAGAGTTATGGCACCAAAGGTTTGCACACCTTCATTACAAAGCCCTTCACGAAGCAAGGAAGGTGGTGACAGGGACGCCCAAATTTAATGATGATCATGAAGGTATATGTCAGGGTTGTGTCGAAGGGAAGCATACAAGGGGACCATTCCCCTCAAGTGTCACAAAGACAACTGATATCTTGCAATTGATACATTCTGATTTATCTGGTATGCTTCTCGTGATATCCTTGGGAGGATTTTCCTATTACATGACTTTCACAGATGACTTCTCCTGCAAGACCTAGATATATTTCTTGAAGAAGGATGAAGCATTCAAATGGTTTCGTACCTTCAAGGCCTTGGTGGAAAATCAAACCAAGAAGAGAATCAAAGTTTTGAGGACTGACAATGGGACCGAATTTGAGTCAACCCTACCAGTTTACACCCATGATAGAAAAAAGACATATGAGGCACACAATTTCAAATTTTTGTTCATGTTTCCATCATTCTCTCTTCAATCCATGATTCATTCTCTGATAAGGTTTCACAGGTTGCACAACACAAGGCTGAAATCAACTTGAAAGAGGTTTGAAGACAGGTTCTTTCAAGTGTGAGAAGCTTGATGCACAAATCCTAAGTTACATAGTCACTGCGCAACTACTGTGTAATCGCTTCAAGCTCCTTGCAGAGGTCTCTCGTTGTGTTCAATTGAGTTTTCATGTTTTCTAAGGTGCCAATAGCCCATCAAAACCAATTTTAAGAGGGGACTGAAAAATAATACATTTTTTCTTTAGTTAATTTTCATACCCAGACTCAATTAGTTAAGCCTTTGTTAAAGTGGGTGGAGGGACAAGAAATTGATAAGAAAATTTAGATATGGAAGATCAAGAAGTTAATCAAGGCCCTGGAGGTAGTCAGGGGAAATGGTACAAGTATGATTTCTTTGATAATTGCGCCAAGGCATCAAATTTCACATGTCACTAAAATGATAGGTGATGAGTTTGGGACCGCATCAAACATTAAGAGTCGAGTTAACTGAAAATCAGTTTTGGGAGCAATAACTTATGCTCAGCAAAGGTTGAAGCTCTACAATAGGGTTCCACCAATGGCTTGGTGTTGTACACAAGAACTATTGTCACAGAATATGGAAAAGAGAATAAGGTTAATATTGATTTTGAGCCTTTCAAGCCTATTAATTCATCTCTTTATCTCTATGATAATAAGTTCCATACAGAGGCATTGAATGAACTTCTCGAGTATGATGATAAATTTGGTTTTATTATTATGGATGGTAATGACACCCTTATTGGTACTCTGAGTGGTAACACTCATAAAGTGCTTCACAAGTTTACTATATACTTGCCTAAAAAACATGGAAGGGAGGGAAGTTAGCCCTGTGGTTTACACATCTTCGGATGGAGAAACGTCACAACTATGTTTGAAAAAAAGCAGAGTTGGAAACTCAATTTTACATTAATCGATCAACGATTCAACCCAATGTTTCTGGTTTGATTTTGGCTAGATCCGTAGACTTTAAGACAGAGTTGAGTCAATCTGACATGTTTGACCCTAGGCTTCAAGCTAAGATATTGAATTTCATGGATGTGTTAAGTGGAGGGGATAATGGATTTAAATCAAGCAACTGAACTATCATCTGATATTTTTTCAAATGTTAAGTTTGTTCATGAAAAGAACTTTATTGGTAAATATTTTGATGAAATCAGCCAGGATACAGGAAATCACGTATTTGGTGTCGAGGATAATTTAAAGGTGTTGGAGATGGGAGCTGTTGAAATCCTAATTGTGTAGGAGAGCTTAGATGTCAGTATATATACTCTGAATAATTTTGTTACTGGTGAAACCTATCATTAAGCACTTGAGCAAAGATGGAGAACTTGATCAAAGCAATTTCAGGGACCAAGGCTCACATGTTGAGCTGGCAGCCTACTTCACACTGTTTCACAACTTATCAATCATGCTTGCTTTTGTATTTTTGTTATTTTTGGGCCTTCTATAATTTTTATAGTGATCAGTAACATTATGTTTCCAAGTTATTGTATTTTGGTTATTTTTGGACATTATAAAGCTTGAAGTTGCCAAGTTTTGTCAAGCTTATAACATGATGTTTCCAAAATAGGATTGTATCGATCTTGTTAGCAGATAGAAGATGCATTGTATTTGGTATTTTATTTTCCATGCAAGAAATTCTTCGTAATTGTATCTAAGAAGAAAAAGGTATGAAAAAAGGGTTCAGTCGGGTCTAGACTGTAAGAGACTAAGGCTATTTTGTATTTTTAGTTTTAAAATGAATAGAATAAGGTGAATGTTGTTTGAACATGGATTCTTGTGTCATGCTTTACTGGTTTGTTTTCCTTTGTGAATTACATATATTTTTTCTTAGATTTGTTTTTCATATATAGTCTAATATTGTATAAGTTCTTCCTACTCATCTGAAAGAAATTTATGGCAGAATTCATGTAATTTCTCTACCTATTTTTCAGCTAGTTATAAGTGTTATTGTTCTTCTATGGCGAAATTGAATTCATCTAAAATTTGATGCTCAGTTTGTCATTTTTCTCCTACCCTATTTATCTTTCTGCTACAAAAAAATTTTGATAAATTTCCAGTAAGTTTTCCTATATTTCCCCTGTCACAAATTACATTATGTCACTTAGTCATTTGGATCTATAACTTTGATCCAAAATAGCCCTTACCTTCTCCACCCAATTTTAAGAAGAAAAAAAAATCAACTTTTGATCATTCATATCCAACCCAAAACCGATATTATATCATTCCTTTGGGTGATTGATAGTTGAGCTTAGTCAGAGAGCCCTCTCCAAGGATAGGGGGCTGGAACTTAGCCTATAGGAGGTTTGTGGCTACCCCTATAAACCTTTTCTCAGCCTAGAGATTCAATTATATGGTGCTAAAATTTTGGCGTCATTGTCGGGGAACAAAAGGTTTCATATTCCTTGGGTAAGTTCATCAAAGCTTCAGATTTGATTGTTGTTGGTGGACAAGAGTCAAACATAAAAAGGCTGAACCATTCACCCGGTGACTCCCAAAACTTCAAATCAGATTTAAAGAAAGAAAAGCCTTGTCAGCAGAAGGATGGAAGGACGGTATGTGAAAGTCAAGTACTTAAACTTGAATTTTCTTCAGGAAATAGTATTATTTTTTATCAATTGCCTCTTGTCCTTTCCTGAAAATGTAAAAAGGATTTTCTTCTATCTATTGAATATGAATGTAGACTAAAAATCTGCACATGATTCCCCTTTTATAATCGTATATATTTCCCTTGAATCTGCAAATGCATCTCCTTTTTGTATTGTTTGTTGTGAACAAGATCCGAACGATAATGATAGTTCAACTGGTACAACTTCATCTTTGACCTCAATCACGGCTGTTGCCTAGTATGCCCCATTAAATATGCTAACCCCTTTGCATGAGTTACCACAGAACTATGGTTAGAGGCTACATCAATTTTATGGTACGGGTAATATCAAAACAAGGAAGCATGTAGACAAAATCATTGACTTCATTGACCTTGAGGAAGTAGATAATGAAGATTTCAAGTTGAGGTTTTTTTCTCAAATCCTTTCAGGAGAAGTTAGGAAGTGGTATAGAATTTTGACAACTGGAAGAATTCCTAATTTCCAACAGTTTGAACACATTTTTCCTTGACATATGGGAGGTTAAAAATAACCCTTTTCAGATTATGGCTGAGTATCGGAATCTAGAGAGGTAGCCTGGTGAGACAGTCCAATATTTTCTCAACCAGATTCAATAGCGTTTATGATTCCATACCTACTAACATAAAGCCTCCCCCGGGATTGGCTATGCTTCATTATCTAGATGGTTTTGATGTTTATTTTTCCTATCATCTCAGAGAGATGAATCCCACCACTTTGGAGGATATGTAGAAAAGTGTTATTGATGTGGAAGCGAATATATTGATCAAAAGGGCCAAAATGGAAGCTAAAAGAAAGGAAGTGGTTAAGGAGGAGATTTCTCCATTGTCAGACCATAATTTGGATGCATTTATGAAAATCATGGAAAGGTTGATAGAAAAATTCACTATGCAAAACAAACTTGTTGTTAGAGGGCAGTGAAGAAGACCTTGTCTCCAAGCAGATTTGGCAGAAGAAGGAGAGGTTGTTGATTTATGTCACCATGAGCTAGAAACTGGTTGTTTTATTTATTTATTTGAAGACAGTCTTGAAGAGCAATGAGCGACATGTTCTCAGCAAGAGGATTTTCAATTTAAGAAATTTAAGGAAAGTAGTAATCCTGCATGTGTCACTTATGACAATAATGAAGAATATGATGAAAATATTGAATCAGGTGAGCAATCTTATAGTTTTGACATTGAACATAAAGAAAATAATGAATTTTCTGATGGTAACTCTCTACCTTTATGTTATGCTACATTTGAATTGTTGAAATAAAATTATAAGATCCCTAAGGAAGTAGGAAAACAAGTTGAAACTAGCTTAAATTGGTAGCAACCTTCTTATATATTTGATGACCATGTTACTTGTTACATGGAAGAATCATTCAGTTGAAAATAATAGCCATTGAGTAACCATGAGATTGAAGATCATAAATTCTCCTCAGAACCAATACATAATAAATTGTAGCATCCTTCTTTGGTTTTCAATGATCCAATAGCTTATTATTTGGATGGTTTATGCAGTCAAATTTCTCCTCCTTTAGCTAGTTGTGAGTCTGAAAACAAGGGTGATGGAGATTTAGTTCAGAAACCAACATCATTGTCTTGTCCAACAGTGGTTTCATCACAAAGTCACAATAATATTTGCAGCCCTATCATGACAGATATAAGTTGAAATTGCATGAAAGCAAGGATGCAGATAAAGGTTTCTATTCATGGTATGTAGACCACCTAGAGCGGAATTGCAATCTACCAGATGAGCTAAAATTTAGTGTTCATTCATTTGAGGATCCTTTTGCAACATTATTGAAATCATCAAGTGGTCTTCAGTTCTTCAATCCCATCAAAGTTGAATTTTTTTGCAAGTTTTTATTGGATTTTGCATTCAATATGTTTTCTATTTTTCTCATGAACAAGCACATGTCAAGAAATCAACTAGTGGATAAGGTTATTGCGTGGTTACACTATTTGTTTGAATTCTCAGATCAAGAAGCTTGTGGATCAGTTATAATGAGTACATGTGTGAATAATATCAACCCTATGAGCATATTTTTCAGCAGTGTTCCAATTTGTCGTAGTTTGCCTTGGTAGTTTGGTGTTATTTTTCATTACTGCAGCTGTGGGTGTCCACAATCAGAATTTGAAGCCCAAGGAGAAGGCCCTAAGGTTTCGGTGATATGCTTCCATATGTAAGATAAATTTCAAGTCAGTCATCTAGTTGAGTTTTAATTTTCTTTGTATGACTCCATTTCCCAATGGTTAGCCTAGTAGTCTGCAGTGTTCTTAGCACCTCGCTAGGAGGTTTCCATCCCCATTCGAGCCAATGTTAGGGTCCTAAGGTCTAAGGATAAAAAATTATTTTCCTCTTTTACTCATTTTTGGATTTTTTATATTAATTTAACCTATGAATCACTCTTTTCATAGTCTAAAGGATCATTGTCTAAATCAAGTGCAAGTTTTTCATGTCATAGAAGGAACCTTAAATACAAAGTTCATTTCAGAGATTCTAAGGTCCATAAGAAGGTCATAATGTCATATTTACATGTAGATAAAGTATCCATTGAGGGTTCAAGGGAGTCATTTCATGGGGTCTCATTTATCATCAGTCTAAACAATGACAGTCAAGTTCCATTTGTTAAAGCTTTATGGCTCTGTTAGTGGTGTCCATCGTGTCCTCATTTCACCATTCATCCTTCACAGTTCACCATTTATAATTAATTATTCCATTCATATACTCCTTCCATATACTCTTATTAATTCACCATTTACCATCATGTCACCTATAAAATTACTTCTCATAATTTCCATTACATCCCCCTAAATCCACAACTCATTATCATCATTCATACTCCATAATTATTACAACCCTTTACCTAAATTTTACACCCATAACCAAAACAAGACATATGAAGCACATATTTTCAAATTATTTTTCATATTTCCCTCATTCTATCTCTAATCCATAGTTTGCACTCTAAGAAGGTTTGACAGGTTGCACAACACAAGGCTGAAATTTTCTTGGCAGAGGTTCGAAGGCAAGTTCTTTCAAGTATGAGAAGTTTGTTGCGCAACAATTGCACAAATCTTAAGTTACACATTCATTGCACAATTGTTGTATAATAAATTCAATATCCTTTCAGAGGTCTCCCACTACGTTGAATTTATTTTTATTGTTTTTTGAGGTGCCAATATCCCATCAACACTAATTTGAAGAGGGGACTGACAAAATATATAGTTTTTATTTTGTTAATTTTCATACCTATGCTCAATTAGTTAAGCCTTTGTTAAATATGGTGGAGGGACATGAAACTGATAAGAACATTGAGATATGGAAGATCAAAAAAGTTAATCAAGGCCTTGGAGGTAGTCAGGGGCAATGGTACAAGTATTATTTCTTTGATAATGTTGCCAAGGGATCAAATTTCACGTGTCACTAAAATGTTAGGCGATGAGTTTTGGACCACATCAAACATTAAGAGTCGATTGAACCGACAATCAATTTTGGGAGAAATAAATTTTGCTCAGCAAAGGTTGAAGCTCTACAACAAGGTTCCACATAATGGCTTGGTATTGTACACATCAACTATTGTCTTAGACGATAGAAAATAGAATAAGGTTACTATTCATTTTGAGCCTTTCAAGCCTATTAATTCCTTTCTTTATCTCTGTGATAATAAGTTCCATACAGAGGCACTAAATGAATGTCTCAAGTCTGATGATAAATTTTGTTTTATTATTATGGATGGTAATGGCACCTTATTTGGTACTCTAAGTGATAACACTCGTGAATTGCTTCAAAATTTTACTATAGACTTGCCTAAAAAGCATGGAATGGGAGGGAATTCAACCTATTTTTACCGTCTTGGTGGAGAAGCGTCCAACTATCTTGAAAAACAGGCGAACTTGGTTTACATTAATCCATCAACGAGTCAACCCAATGTTTCTTTTGATTTTGGCTAGATCCATGAGACTTCAAGATAGAGTTGAGTCAATCTAACATGTTTGAACCTTGGCTTCAGGCTAAGATATTGAATGTCATGGATGTGTCATATGGAGGGGAGAATGGATTTAAATCAATAAATTGAGCTATCATTTGAGATTCTATCAAATTTTAAGTTTGTTTAGGAAAAGCTCCTGATTGGTAAATATTTTGATGAAATCAGCTAGGATATAGGCAAGTACGTATTTGGTGTGGAGGATACTTTCAAGGTATTGGAGATGGGATTTTTTGAAATCCTAATTATGTGGGAAAGCTTCTATGTCAGTAGATATAATATGAATAATTATGTTACTGGTGAAACCTATCACTAAGCACTTGAAAAAATATGGAGAACTTGATCAAAACAATTTCAGGGACTAAGGCTCACATGTTGAGTTGGAAGCCTACAACACACAGTTGTGAAACTTGTCACTTAGGCCTAATTTTGTATTTTGGACATTTTTTTACCTTATATGATTATGATAGTGATCAGGATAGGTTTTTAGTGATCAGGATAGGGATGGATATATGGATAAGTTTTATTTTATGAAGCTTGATGTTTCAATGTTTTTTCAAGCTTTAACATGATGTTTCCAAAATAGGATTGTATCGATCTTCTTAGCAGATAGAAGATACATTGTATTTGGTATTTTATTTTCCATGCATGAAATTTTTCCTAATTTTATTTAAGAAGAACAAGATATGACAAAAGGGTTCAGTTGGCTCTAGATTGTAAGAGACTAAGGCTATTTTATTTTTGTATTTTCCAAATGAATAGAAGAAGGTGAATGTTGTTTGAACAAGGATCCTTGTGTCATGCTTTAATGGTTTTTTTTCCTTCATGAATCAGATATATTTTTTTCTCATATATTTTTTCATATATAGTCTAATATTTTATAGTTTCTTCCTACTTAGTTGAAATAAATTTATAGAAAAAATCATTTATTTGCTTTGTCTAGTTTTCAGCTAGTTATAAGTGTTATTGTTATTCTATGGAGAAATTAAATTCATCTATATTTCAATGCTCATTTTTTCATTTTTTCCCCTACCCTATTTATCTTTCTGCCACAACAAAATTTTGATAAATTTCAAGTAAGTTTTCCTATCTTTCCCCTGTCACAAATTGCATTATGTCCCTTATTCATTTGGATCTGTAATTTTGATCCAAAATAACTCTTTCCTTTTGCACCCTAAAAGAGGGGGTTTGGTCCTTAGCCAAAAAGAGGTTTGTGGTTACCCTTGTAAACCTTTTCTTATCCTAGAGGTTCAATTATAGGGTGATAATAGAGCACACAAAGAGTATATGTCCATTATCGTAGCCCACAGGACATAGACATTACTTCTTTGTACATACATCCATATTTCCAGACATAGAAAGAGAGCAAAGCAGCCTCACCTTCCAGCTGGGATTTCTTCTGAAAGGGCTCCCTAGAGAGAATATTTGTGAATTATGTGTGTGTGTGAGATTATTTTTTCATTCTCTACTTTTCTGCATAATTTCCATTAACATGCATGCACCGACTATAGTTAAATCTACAAATCTATAATTTTAATAAAACTATAATAGTGTAAAATTTTAGTATTTTAATATATTATCATCATATATGTTATGACGAATTGTCCAATGGAATATCCATGGTATTTTAAGAATCATTTCGTATCATAGTGATTTTCTTTGGGTATTTTGTGGAGATTACAGGGATCTAGATCGGAAGGGCCGAAAATCTCAAAACCCTAATCATGGGCGAAGAATATGTAAATGAACCTCGTGATCCTACAAATATGAGGTTTACAAGGATAGAACAACAAGTCATAGATATCAACCAAAATGTAAATCTCCTCATGGAAGCCTTGAATATCAAGTTGGGGGTACTTGGAGAAGATGGGGGTTCGAATGCAATGGAAAAATCATAATGACGATTAGAAGGTTGGAAGAAACGAATAATTAGTCGAAGAAATATCCCAAAAAATATCAACCAAGTTCGAGTGTCGTGAACCAACTACAGTCCCTGTTTAAAATGGAAGAAAAAGTCGATATCAATATGTACCACAACAAGATCGATGCTTTGAATCTAAACCATTGGTTGTAGCAACTCAAAGTATATTTCAACATCCATAAAATTGAATAAGGACAAAAAATATCATTTGCACGACTAAAATTGGAGGGCCATGTACTGGCTTGTTGCGAGAACCACATAGAAACCCTGAGTTTGGAGGGTGAATATCCAGTGACTAAGTGGGAATATTTCAAAACCATCATTAAGTCATATTTTTATCCCATTGGGTACATGGAGGACCGGTGGATCCAATGGCATTACTTAATGAAAAATTCAGGCCAAAGCATGCAGGAGTACACCACGAAATTCAAGAAGATGGCTATAATTTTGGGTATCTCTCAAAAGAACCCATATGTCCTCCTCAAGTATTTAGGGGATCTATAGTGGTGTCTGCTTGAGAAAGTGATTTTTTTCAAACCCAAATTGGTGGATGAAGCTTGTGTAAAGGTACAGTACCTGGAGAACATAGGCTTGAAGAGAGCGCAATCAAGTCGATCAAAGCAAAAGGATAAACTAGAGCCTTCTAAGGAGGGGAAGAAGAAGAAAAAATGGGGAAAGATAAGAAGATGGTAGCCACAACATAACAATGAAAATATCCTAGCGACCACTACAACCATTACAACATCGATGGCCATACAGAGGAAAAATGATGAGAGTTGGATCCAGATCTAAACCCGAAGAACAAGAAGAATAATATCATGGCCACTGATTTGAGCAACCAAGTTAAAATAAGCTCATATGTGGATGAGAAGATCGTATGTATGTCATTACATAAGGAGGTGAATATGAGTAGCCTTTAGCAACATGAAGAGAAATAAATGATCAAACTCTTCCATATAAATATACAGGTCAAAAAGACAAAGATTGATGCTCTATTTGACTCAGGATCGCAAGTGAACCTCATTGCAGTAGAGCTGGTCAAGAAGTTGGGGTTGGAAGTTCGTGTTCATCCAAACCCATATCCATTGGGATGGGTAAATAAGGATGCAGAGTTGAAGGTAAAGACAGTGAAAAATTAGATTTACTATCAGTGTTGATTTTATTGATGAAGTAAATCAGGATGTGGTTCCCCTTTATGTATGTGGAGTCATGTTTGGGAGTCTATACATGTACATGCATGATGCAATATTCATGAGGAGAGCTAACTAGTATCGACTCATTAAGGATGGAAAATCATTCATCATCAACACACACAAAGGCAAGTCAAAAATTTCACTAGTAAGTGCCAACTGTTAGTCATCAATATTTTTGCCTATTGTGATGACTATATGCCTTGCCTAGGTTTTCTAGAAACCAATTTCAAACAGTCAATTTTTCCTCTAGAAAACCCCCCAAAGAATTTTTTATCTTTTTCCTCTCTTACAAACTGTGTTAGATGTGGTCATCAAAGTTTCAGTCTTGATAAAACTCCCTTGTCCATAACTGTCATAAGCCTTATATATCTGATATCCAAAATCCTCTATTTTTCACACAGCTCTCTGTCAAAGCATAAGACAAGTTGTCTTTTTCCCCTCTTACTATTTGAAGGTCCATTTGATGACCTAAATATGTCTAAGAAACCCTTCAAAATTCATGACAAAGTGTCTAGGTTAGGTGATGGTGTTTAGAATAGGTATCTTGAGAGAAATATCTCTAGTCAAAAACATGGTTTTAAATATCAGTCAACCATCCTCTTTCTTATTTGGAAAAATAAAACCTTGTTTACCCCTAGGTCATACACCATCAAAATGGTCATTGTGTTTTGTCTTAGCAAAGCTTATAAGATTCAAATTCAGGAAGAAACAGAGTAAGAAGGTCCTATGTCCGAAGAAAGTAATCAAGTGAAATTTTCAAGCATTATCATCATGATATCACGGGAAAGGTCTCCAATGGTCAAAGACATTTTATCAATGCATCTCTGCAGGGGTGCTATGGATAGATGGAAATTGCTAGTTCTGAAACAAGAGGGACACTTCAAGGAAAGTTTCCAAAGTTATAACAGTTGACTATTGGGAAATAAAGGAAATGCAGATTTCAAAGAGAAAGGAAACCTACATGATTCATACTTGCAAACTCAAAGCACCAAGAAAGTCAAAGAATCATCCATCATGGAAAAATGAGTACAAAGGTTGGGCGTTTACTGCATCTAGCACTTCATGTCAACTCACAATGGCATTTTCACATTCTTCCCAAATATATTGGCACAGCTCTGAAAAACAGTCTTATGAGGCTAGGTATGTTAGTTCTTTGGCAAAAGACTTCCAGCAGTTTAGGCATCAAAGTGAAAGAGCATAAAAAGGGAACAACTGCCCTTTTTATATTCCTATAGCCTAGACTCTAAAACCATCAAAGACATTGTCATTACAGAGGAAGATAAAGCTACTACAAAAGAGAGTTAACCTAAGAGACACAAAGCAGATATGTTGAAGTTTGAAATATCTTACCTGCTCACTATCTTCACAGTAAATTTCTACAAAGAAACATGTCTCATATAGATTGATAAAGGATAAATCATTTGAATTGCCTCCTTCATGATAAGCAGATGGAAATCACTTGTGTTCATGAAATTCCTCCTTCAATGATAAACATATGGCAATCGCTTGTGTTCATGAAATGCCTCCTTCAATGATAAGCAAATGGAAATCACTTGTTTTTATGAGGCGCCCCCTTCAATGATGATAAGCAGAGGGTATAAACAGTTCTGTTTAAATTAACTCCTTCAGTGATAAGTAGACACAAGGCACAAGGTTTAGTTTTCAAGAGAGGCTTCATTCAAATCATAAGCAGAGATCCTAAGCAGTTGTGCTTGCATTGCCTCCTTAAAATCATGAGCAGAGGGCCTAAAAGTTTATGTCTAACAAGCCTCATTCAAGGATGATGAGAAAAGGGCATGACACAAACAGTTTGTGTAGAAGACTAAAAGCTTCATTTGGAAAACAGAGACCATGCCTAAGACTGTTTTAAAGGACCTCCTTTAATTTATA
>JAXQQM020076983.1:0-146395 GCA_034641835.2 Pinus albicaulis | reverse complement strand
AAAGTCATTATCAAGCTTTTGCTTTTATTTAGTCATAGTTCAGATTCTGCTTCAGTGTTTCCAATTGCATTTGCCATTCCATACATTAGGCTTAACTCTGTTTTTGACCACCAACTTCTTTCCATTAGTTTTCTAGGCATTTTCATTGTGAACATAAAACACCAAAAGACCAAAAACATCATAAATCAACATAAAAGACCAAAAACATCACAAAACACTACACACAACACATTAGGAAACAAGCACCTAGGTACATATGGTACACTTCACTTCAACAGTTTACAAATCCTGGTTGACAATTAAATGAGCTCAGTTTAGGAGACTAGATTGAGACCCAACTCAACTTCTTCTCCAAATGGTCCTTGACTCTTTCAAGCCACGCCTACTTATTGTTTTCTATCTCCTGTTCAAACAATGCTGTGAGAGGGGTGGATTGGAGAAGGGCATTTTCCTCCTCTCTTTTTTTCTCAAGGGGTCTTTTAAGCCCTATGGTTCTAGGCCTTTTTCGCATAGGTTGGTCTTCTTCTAACAAAACTCTATCTCAGCCTGTCAACTTACTGTTTGATCAAGCAACAATGATTTCAAAGGTAGTGTGAAATGCCCCTTTAACACACAATTCTTTGCCCTTTCCAAAACAATGCTTTTCACTTGGTATGTCACTCAACAAGTAAACTTAAGAACAAAAACACAGTCAGTAAAAGATACATAGTCAAAGTGATTTTTCTGTGTTTTGTGGTAAGGTCACCCTGCCTTTTGGTGTTTTGAGGACAACAGTATAACCTTGTATTTTAGACAAAGTCAAAACCAAACACCTTCTTAATTCAAAACACTGCTCTCTTCTTTGTAGGCCACTCCACCAGTATATTTAACAACATAAAGACAGTCGATCAAAGTGTATCTACATAGTCAAAGGTTACTGTGTTTATAGGATAAGGTGACAGAGCTTGTAATGTTTTTGATGTGGTAACAATAATTCCTGTAGCAGTTAAATACCAAGAAACTCCTCTTTAAACAAAACACTGCCCTCCTTATACTTCATTGTTCCTCATACTAGTTTTGCCACACACACCTGTAGACTGCAAAGGTAGCTTTACTCACTAACTATGCTCTATGGAATGGAAAATCAAAACCCTTTTTTTGCCTTGTTAACACAGAGGAAACCTTTTGAAAAAGGCAAAAACATCATACAATGACCAATGTTGTTTGAACATAGACCCATAGTTGCACCTTTCAAATTCCTGTGCTTCTTCTTTCAATACTGTTTGAGGGCAGCTTGTGATGTTTTTAATCATTAATAGGAAACCACCATTTGGTCAAGCTTACTGTTGGTCAAACATAGCAATTGCAAACCTGGATTTTTGAACAAACACCTTAACCCTCCTTAACACTGCCTTCAATAGTGCACATAGCTGACAAATTTTAACTTCGTTTCATTACAGTAGTGTTAACTTTACAAATTTTTTACAAAGCCTTCACTGATGGGCATATTCTGAGTTTTAAATATGAAACACAGCTCCTAAATTTTACACTGGAAACTTCATTTTTTACCCGCATTCAGTCTTGGAAAAACACAACATTTTTCACCCTTCAAAATTTTGATAACACTAAGGAGGATCAAAGAATACCTTGACAATTCGATGATGTCATTGTTTTAAGGACTTTGGGCCGTTTTCAACTCATTTCGGAGGTGTTTGAGCCGTCAACAGATGCGCGACACATTTGTGAAGAAGAACGCCGCGCAGAGGTAAGCTGCCGAGTCACTGTTGGGCCGACAGGACCAACACTTACAGGCGCGTCGCATGCTCCTATAGGCGCGCCGCGCGACCGTTCAAACCTTTGTAATTTTTGCGCCTAAACGCGCCGCGCAACGCTACAGGCGCGCCACGCGATTTCCAGGCCCAAAAACTCTGCTTTTTTCGCTCACGAATTTTTCCTCCGGTCTTGTGAACAGCAAGGGGGAGTTTGTTCTCCGTTTTGAAATGCAGGAAGGTAGAAGCAACGGTCTCTTAACTTTTTTTTTTTGAAAATAAAATCAAACCCCTTTGGTGTGCCTTTATGATGATTTTGAAAAAAATTCAAAAGGCCCTTTGTTTTTTTTAAAACCCAAACATGACACCCCTATCTTTTTCAACATATAGCTCGGACTTTTGTTTAATCAAAGCAGAGTTGCAATGATTATTTTTATAAGCCTGACCTCTCCTTTTGAAATGAAACCACTTTGTGGAGAATTTTTAACACCCTGACTGTTTTCTTCATAGAGAGAAAAATTTGCCCTTTGATATTCTGCACTGTAGGAGGAAAAATTTCTCTGAGCTATATGAGGATTATAGGTGTGCCTTTAACTGATGCTTTTCTTTGATTTTGGAGTGAAAACTCAGTCATAGTTATTCGGGCTTTGTTATCACCTTTGACACATTTTTCATAGGGAAAAAAAAAAGGCCTTCCTTTTGACAGTGGCATGCTCACATTGCCTTTACCAGGTTCCAGGACTTGAAACACATATCATGATCCCTCTTGCACTTTTTATGACCCTATATACCTTTCACCCTCTGTCTTAATCTGTTGAAGAGTGTTTGATGAGCATGTTTGACAGGGGTTTCTCTTATACATTTTGAAGGAGGTCATTTCTCCCTTTTTGCAAACTAAATTGACATTTTTTCTCTGGATACTTTGAAGGAAATGATGCCCTGTTGTGAAAATGATTTGACTGACAGGTGTCTTTTTCAAGCTCATTTTCTGACTGTGGGTTCAAAAATGCAGTTGCATTTGCTCATGCTCCACCCATCTCTGTTCATCTAAAGGGAAATTCTTTAACACCTCTCTTTTTACTCAAAATGCTTTGGTAATGTACCTTTGACCTTTTTATAAGGAACATGCCTATATTTGCTATGAAATTTTCTCCAGAATCTGAAAAACATGCCAAAGTCCTTCCTGCATTTAATGAACAAATGTGTCTAGTGGCAATACCTTTCTTGGGAAGAACTAAACTCAAATTTTCCTTTGTCAACTTATGATAAGTAATCTGAAGGACATCCTCTTATAATTAGGAAGATCAGTACTCTTTGAAACATGATCATTATCATGTCTTTTTCCTGTGCAATGACCCATCTCATCAACCACTCTTCAATTTTGTTTTGTTTGAGCTGCAGACTGTCTTTTGAAAGAAACCCTGTTAAGAGATAAGTTTAACCCCTTGGATTGCAGTGGTAACCCTGCTTTCCTTTTTGGTATTTTACATTGTTTCTCTGTTTCAACTATCTCTTACTATTCTTACCACTCATCTTTTTATCAGTCAAACCTTGAAATTAGTCAATGCCCTGGCCCTCTGCTTATGAATGAAGGAGGCCCTTTACTTGGCGAAATGTCTGATGTTCTTTTAACCTCTGTCTCAGTCAAATGCAGAATGTTTGATGAATCAAACTGTTAGTGGCTTCTCTTATACCTCTGTCTTAACTCATCATTTTAATGCAGAGATCTTCATTTGCTGCCTGACTGTTTATTAAAAACAAATTTGTCTTGCAGTTAGTTGCAACTCTTTAAATCAAACTTTGTCCATATGCCCTCTGCTTATAGATGAAGGAGGCGCTTTCAAAACCCTCTACTTATAGATGAAGGAGGTTCTTAGTCATTTCATATCAACAGCCTCTTGACAGTGTTGTTTTTTCTTTCACTGTCCTTTCAGGCTTTGAATGTGGTCGCAAGAGCTTGATGAGAAACTCTTTGCTCTGTAGCTGCATCCCAGGCTCAAGATCACATTGAGAAGCAGTTGTATCCTCATGTGGAGCCAAAAATTGTCTTCTGAGATGCTAGTATGTTTTTGTCCTTGAAAGATCCATCAAAACACTATAAAAACACCTAAAATCAGCTTGACTTATGGTCTATGTTTGCTGAGACTTGAGGGTGTATTAGTGGCGCAACCTAGGGCTGTAACCAACTTTATTAGCAGAGTAGGAAGGTCTGTTATGACTGGTCTATAGCAGATGGAGGTTTTTTGCTCTTGGATAGTTTTCCAAGGGAGAAATGTCTTAAAGCGCCACTTCCTAACTTAGGGGAGACTTTTTGAATAGATTTGGATTATCTCTTTAGAGCTGATGGGCAGACTAGCATGGTTGAGGCTAGGTAGGGTTGATAATGAGGTTTCATCTCGTTATGAGCGGATTTGAAAGGTAAGAGGGCAAAAAAAGTTTATGGGTGTTTTCCCAACTGGCAAATTTGACAAATTTTTAGATTGGCTATTGGAAAACCTAGCTGTTGCAACTAGTCATCACCAACAAGTAAAAAATACTGATGACTAACAGTGTCCACACCTCCGAAGGCTGTTGAGCCTTGTTTTAGAGATCCATGTAATGTAAGGTAGACTATTTACTATTTCATCTTTCTTGTGAAGTGTTATTGTCTTCTGGTCATGAGTTATCATATTCTCTCTGTCGATTTATGCCCGGTTCATTTGGGGTTCAGAAGCAGAAGAAAGGAAAATCGTACTTTTACGCAGGCCTCTGGGTTGGGGTCTTTATTTTTTTGTTATGAATCTTTTATTGATTCTCTTACCAGGAGGCAGGATACTATGTTTAGTATTGGATTTTTCTATGATCTCTGGTCTTGTCTTTTTATGAAAGCAAGTGTTGATAGGAGGCAGAGTATTTTGCTAAGGGTCTGTCTGGATTCCACCTTGTTTTTCCATCTGGGTTTTATAGTAGTTAAGGGTATTAATTTGAAACTTTTCCTTTCACATAAACTTGGCTCTGCTACTTGCTGGTCTTTTCTTATTGACCCGACTCTATGCCATTTCTGGGTTTCGCTTTATATCCATGCTATTGTCAGGGCTGATATCATTTTTGATCTTCCGTATCTATTAATCAAAGAGGAGCATCATAAGCATCCACATGAAGTCGTTGGTCACAAGATAGGAAGTTTAATTGTCATACATTTTTCTTATTTTCTTAATCCAGAGTTAAGTCTCAAAATTAATCAGTTCAACACAATGGTTAAGAGGCAAACGAGACAAACAGTGACTCAAATTAAAGAAAAAGGGAAGCAGAAGATGATAAAACCTGAATCTGAGAACAGGAAAAGAGGCAGGAAGACAAAGCAAGAGGTCCTACTGAATCTCTCGTCAGTATACTCCCTTGTAAATTTGTCTCAAGTCAGGAAGGAAATTCATGGTTGGGAAAGAGAAACCCAGACACTGAAGTAGAAGCGGAAATTCTGGACTTCGTTTCAGTTCTTGGGAACACTAGAGGTCGGCTTTCATTGTTCAATAAAATAGTCCATACTTATTGGATTATGAAGTGCCTTTTGGCTAAGGCTATCCAGAGTCTTCATCCATGCAGCGAGAATCAAGAACCAAAAATGGTGGAATTACTGCTGGACATTGATATTCAGATTCAACATATCAAGGTGACTCAGTACCAAGCGACAGATCATATTAGGAGAATTGAAGACCGTATTGGACGAATTTAGAAGCAGATCCAACAGCTGCAGCAAGCAGACATGCCAGGTTCTACAGCAAAGGACCCAACTCCAATAGAGTCATCAGATGGATAGGATTCCAGTTTAATTTTGTATATGCATAGTGTTTTTTTGGACAGTGCTTTGGTTTCAATCTGTTAATTTGTAAATAACTTAAATAGTGAACTAGCTAATGCGGCAAGTAGAAGAATGAAACATTTTCAATTTTGGCTAGCTTTTAATGCATTAAGGTGGCAAACAAACCTGGTTTCCTTCGGGCAGGTTGAGGTCACCAAATCACTATCTATTGTAACCTGCTTTAATAATATAAATATAAAATATCAAGGTACTAGCAAATTGACAAAAAAAAAACAGATAGATCCTCTGTTCCAATAGGCAATTTAAGCTTTTGGCAGGGTTACCTTTTACCCAACAATGATCCATTCTCCCATTCAATATTTATTATAATTTCCAGAAGTAAATTCTATTTTTTGAGAATTTTCTTTTATATAATTTTATTTACTTGAAAGCCATTGTCTTGGCTTGGTAACCAAATGATGACAATGCCATTCACTAATAGTAATGAAATTGATCAAGCTAGCTCTTGTTGAGACCCCTTGTCTTTTTTATATAATCTCAAATCATTACCCTGTTTTGGTGGACAATATTGGTAATGTCAGTTTAACTATTTCTTTATGAACATGGTAAACAAGCTAGTGATGATACTTATTATCTTTTAAGTTTTTCCTCTGATTAATCTTTTTATTTTCTTTTGAATTCCTTTTGAAAATTTATAACATTTTCCGGATGGGATGAATCATAGGTCTTTTAAAGATTATGGATGATAATGTCGAGTTTTGAATTGCTTTTCTGCAAAAAGGTCTTTACTATATTAAAGTTTCTTTTCTTGACTGATAAATAGAATATTAATGCTATATAAAAATGAGAGTTCATCAAAGAATAATTATTTTCATCGAAATTTTATTTTTCAGAAAGGTAAAATCAATCTGTTTCTCTAAATCTTTCGATTTTTATTTCCTTAACATTTTCATTTTTTATAAGTGAAAAGAAAAATACAAAGAAATTCATCTGAGATTTGTTTTGAAAAGCCAAATATTAATACTAGGCAACTTTTATTTTAAAATATAAAAACAAAAAAAACAAAAGACTTTAATATACAAAATATAGAAGGGGTTACCTCCTATGAGAAATATTTTTTCAAAATCTTCCCATTAACAGGCAAAGAATCCTTTTTTCCTGATAAATCTTGTAATATAAATGTTGATGGGCCTATTTCTTTGAATATTTGAAATGGACCTAGCCAGAGATTTTGAAACTTCGTGTGTTTACCTTTTTCTCATGCGCTTTGCCCCATTTCAATACCAAATCACCAATTTGAAATTTTTTTAGAATGACAGAAGTTGAATCAAATGAGGCTTTGATTATTTGTTGATGATGAGTATGAGTTTGTTTGGCTTTTTCTCTTTCTTCTTCTAACTTAAGAATTTGAGCTTGTCTAAATTGTAAAGAAGAAGTAGGAGTTTCATCAATGAATTGAACTAAGGAAAGAGATGGAATAACTACATTGGTGGGAAGTATAGCTTCTTTTCCATATACAAGATTGAATGGTGAATTACCAATAGAAGCTTTTTGAGTTATTCGATCTGCCCAAAGAGAAAAAATTAATGACTTATGCCAATTTCTTTGATTCTAATCAACAGTTGTTTTGATTATTCTAACCAAATTTTTGTTTGTAGATTCTTCTAAACCATTTCCTTGTGGGTAATAATTTGTAGAATATTTTAATTTAAAACTTATTTTAATTGCAAAATCTATCATAGTAGTTCCAGAGAAATAAGATGCATTATCAAACATCAAAGCAGTAGGTAATCCAAACCTGGTTATGATATTTTAATCGATGAAATCAATGATATTTTCTAAATTAGCTACTTTTAATGGAATTGCTTCCACCCATTTGGTAAATTAATTTGTAGTTGTAAGAATATATCTATGATGTTTAGAAGAGTTAGGAACAATCTCACCAATTATATCTAATCCCCATTGCTCAAATGGTTGTTCAATATCGACCGGTTGTAATGGGAATGTTGACTTTCTTTGTTTTCCAGATGTACTTTGGCATACTTTACATCTTCTTGAATATTCATGAGCATCGCAGAAAAGTGTAGGCCAATAGTAACCTGCATGCAGGATTTTATGTGTTGTTGTATTTCCTCCAAAATGTCCTCCAACTGGTCCATCATGGAGTTCCTGCAAGACTTCATCTGCTTCATATTTTTCTAAGCATCTTAGAAATACATAATCAAAATTTCTTCTAAATAACACATCGTTGAATAACTCATATTGTTTAGCTTTTAGCCTAAGAGCTCGTTTTGTCTTATAACTAAGATGATTTGGAGCATATCCATTTCTTAAATAAAATATAAGATCAACATATTGTAAATCTAAATTGTTGAGGCTTACCTCTGATATTTTCACATTATCTGAATCTTATTCTGATGGAGAATATGAGTTTGTTTGGCTTTTTCTCTTTCTTCTTCTAACTTAAGAATTTGAGCTTGTCTAAATTGTAAAGAAGAAGTAGAAGTTTCGTCAATGAATTGAACTAAGGAAAGAGATGGAATAACTACAATGGTGGGAAGTATAGCTTCTTTTCCAGATGTTAGCTCCCTGTAATTTTCAAGATTGGAAAAGTTAAACTGCAGAGAGAAACACTATTTCAACCACTTTGGGATTCTAGGATCTAGCCCTCCTGAATCCGGAGAGGGATCTCTCCAATAAGTGCAAAGATAGATTTATCTTTAAATATTTTGGGTAATGATATTAGGCTAGTTATGAAGTCTGAGGGTTTTTGTTTGTTTTGGATGGTTGAGCATGATTATTTTTTGAGTGGAAAGTCCTAAATGGAAATAGTTTCAAAGGTGTGAAGTTGCAAGCAATCAGAAAAAGCTTTGGCTGATTAGATAGATATAACACTGGTTTTTAGTCCATTGGGCTATGGAGTCATAATAGGGTTTAATTGAAACAACAAGGTTCAAGAGTGGTCCATGGGGAAAGTCATCTATGTCTAAGGATCTCTTTTAAAGTTGATTTTATAGAATGAAATGATACAACAAGAAAGGGAATTGAAACAAATGAAGAACAAAGAGCAACCTAAGATCAAGTAAGTACTTTGAAACTATCCTTCTTTCGGCATGTACTTAAGAAAGACATAAAAGTAATCTAAGATCTGGTAAGTACTTCGAAACTAACCAGCTTTTGATGCACTTTCAATAGAAAAACATTTTAAACACAAAGGGAAACTTTAAAAGTAACTTTTGGAGAAGGAACTAGAGGACAGGGCTCACCATAAACTTCCCTAGCTCTGCTTTACTTAGTATACTTTCAAGAGCAACACATAAGATAACAAAGAATGATCTAAGATCAGTTAAGATACTTTTAAATCTAGACTGCTTTCAACACATTCTTAGGGAAACTTTCAGATAGTTTTTTGGGATAAAATTGAAGGACAGGGCTCACCATTACTTCCTTAGTTCATCTCTACTTAACATAAACTGAAAATAACATTTAAGAACAATATTTAGCTTAGACAGTAGGACAAGGGAATGCTAGCATTCCTAACTGCTTTAACTGAATTAAATAATTCCTAAACAACACAATTTGGAAGAAAACATATATATAAAGCTTATCAGTTAGAGAAGGGTATTGATATACAGTAAATCCTAACTCTATGTTTGCTGTTCTTTATCAGAGAAGATGGACAAAGCGAAAATAGAAATAAAATAACAATTTACAATAAGAAATAACATCACCGTTGACATAGACCAGGATCCCATAAATCAGCTTGTATTGATGCTTCAAACCAGTTACAGCTTTAATTCCAATGTTTCAATTCAGCAATCATCTTCACTTCTTAGCCTGACTTATTTAATCACAAGCAGAGCTTCAAGATCCTGTGAACACTATTTACAAGTAGAAATTTCGGGCACAAGTATATTTCAAAGTTCTGCAACCAACATTGTTTCATCTTCTATAGAATTATTTATAAGAGATATGAGGAGGTGGGGTGGATCAAAGATCTCCCAGGTTCAATTGATATAGATTTAATACTTCTCGGCCTTCAAGGGGCTCGATCAAGAAGTTTACAGATATGTCCTCTGTATTAAATGTTTTACATTAAGAATTAAGCTCGGTGGGAGATTTTGTTGTCTTTAAGGCTCTGTGTCATGTTGTAATAACTATGTTGATCTTTTTTGCATTAAGTTCCTTTGGTTGAATTAACTATTCGGCTGCGTTGAGGAAAATATCTTCTTTTCTGATCATAACTCGGCCTCTGTTGAATGCTTTGAGGCTACAAGTGGCTAGCTGGTAGCTGAGAGGAATCAATTAGCCTCTGATGTGACAGTGGAGGCATCCTCTGTTTGATAGATATTATTGATCTTCTTTAAACATGGTAAATTTAGTGGATTAGGCTTTTGATTTTCGATCTTAGCCGTAATCCACTCCAAACTGTATAATCAATGTTTAATTCTTCATTTCTGCTGTGTTTGGGTCTTCGACACTGATACTCTTTGATTTGTTTTAATCCTCTGTGTCTTGTTGATGTGCAGGTACAACAGATGGTTCATAATAATATCGGTGCTCATGATGCACCGATAAACCTTGATGAGAACCGTTGCAAAAAGATTTCTTTTTGATAAACAAAGGCCTGGAGAGTCGTCACTCTCGGCCTTCCATTTTTAAAATATTTGAAAAACCTTTAAAGTCCTGCACCAAGAAATAATTAAGAAATCTTGTGATTTTGGTAAAAACTGCTTTGGAGGTCGTGGTTAGGAGCATGGTCGTTGGATAACAGCATTTAATGGTGGATATTGCGTGCGAAGATCAAAATGGAAGCGGTTAATGAATAAGTGGTGGAGTTTTAAGTCAGATTGGGGAGCGACCGGGGAGACATAATGGAGAAGGGCCTCTTTTTGATGAAAACAGAAGAAATACAAAGAAAATGGGTTTAAAATCCTTTGGCAGAGAGAAATACATGGAAAGGAAATTTGGGGTTTCAGGATGATCGTGGACCATCAGATCATATCAGCCCACGAGATCAACGGTGGAGATCGCTCTGAGAAGTCCTTCGGGAAAGGCGGAGGGCGATAGTGTATGGCCAGATTAGATATGAGCCGTTGATCTGTAGATATTAACGGGAGGGAGCGCACACAATGTAATGCTGTGGAAAGGGGGAAAAATGTTTCGGAGGATAAAACCACGGGTTTCGCATGGCAAAAAGAGGGATGGGCAGTTTCACCTTTTCGAATGCGATATGCATTCCCGCCCAACACGTGGCATTTGAAAACAGCTCATATCGCACAGCCCTTGGGAAAGTAACCTTCGCACTTAAAGTTACGCGATATGGAACGGCAGCCGTTACATCTGGGGCCTCAGATCTAACGGTGGGAAGTGAGCGCGATATTGATAAGATGCGCGGGCGGAACGAGGTGGGGTGGTTTTTTTCTGAGCCGTTGGATCAAAGATTGGACGGCTAAGATTGGATATGGAGGGAGGCAGGACCCACAGGGGTCGAGTTTGTCAAGGTTAATATGGGTTGTTAGATGCAAAGGATCAACGGTCAGGATTGAAACTGGGGTCAAATGAAAAAATGAACGAGGCGGTGAAAGGGTTAATAAAGGCCGTTGATCTACAGAGATCAACAGCTGAGATTTGGAAAAAAACATAAAAGATCTATACCGTCCGATCTGGACACGTGGACGACCCAGATGCAATCGGGGCTTTTGCAATCAGCGGGGGGGTAAACTTAATGGTGCCGAGGCGATTAGACGTGGACCGTCGATCTGCAGATCAGATCGACAGTGGAGGATGAATCGGAGGGGTTCAAGGTGGAGGAAAGGGCATATGATCGGAGAAAATAAGGGCAGTCGAATCAGAGATGTGGCGGATAGATCCGATGGCGGGGGATCCATTAGGGGTAGTCAATCGGAAGGGGGAATAAAATGCGCCCGATGCAAAAATCCGATGCGATTAGCGCTAGTCGTTGATCGGCTTAAGATCAACGGTCGGGAGGGGCTCCGATCAAATAACAGAGAGGCCCTTTATAATATATGAAAATCAAAATTTAAATGAAAAACAAAGGTTTTACAGCTTCGGGCAGGTTAATATATATGAATTTTGGTGCCCGATTGCGAGGCCGTTGGTTTATATGGAAAACAAAAAGGCTCAGGGCTTAAATATAGAAAGGGCTAATCGGCATCAGCACATTGGTGCGGGTTTTTCAATCTACCCATTTAACAGATCTCCGATGCGAGATTCTGTTTACTGTTGATTGGCTCATAAGATCAACGGTTATTTTTATATAATAACATAAACCGGCGGGTTTAGACCAAAACTTAGGATAATGGGTTTTTACGCATTTACAAAGGAAACATTCGATCAGAATGGGTTTATTAACAAATTTTAGGACCCGATTGCGGACTTGCGGTTATATGAAGTGGTAATAAGATCGGGGGTTTATGTATAAAGGGGCCAATCGCATTGGGGGTTTCGATGAAACAAATAGACTTGCGCGCTGTGATTTCTCCAATGCGATAAGCGCCGAAAGGGTTTAGCACTTGGTTCCAGCACCAAGGCATATGTGGGGAAGTGGTTTAGGATTTAGCCCGAAGGGGCTTCAACCTATAGTCATAACACTTATTTTTTATGAAATTTTTCAAGGTTTTTGATGGATTTGGGGGTTTTGGCAAGGTTCAAAAATGAGTTTTAAACCTTGAAAAAGGATTTTCATGAAGGGGAGAAGGTAAACAAATGGAAAATAGAGGAATTCCACGGGGGAAAAAAGGGAATAAAATGAAGGTTAGTTTTGAGGGGAGGGAGGGGGGGAAATGGAGTTTTGCAACAGTCTTTTCTTCATGGAAAACAACAGATTTTCAGAGTTTACAACGGAAACAGTAGTGAAGATTTAAACAAAGGGCATGATGTTTTCACGAGTCTTCAAGAGATAACATTTTTATCAATAAAACTATTTCTTGAAGGCTCAAAAAATGATTTAGCCACCTTTTGAGATAACAAATTTTATAGGTGGCTAACAGTGGCTCCACTTGGGGATGGTGCCTTCTTGAAGGCATCAAGAACTTCAGACTTGCATTCTCTGGGAGGTTGATCAGTGCCTTATCCATTGGGTTGCAGCTTTCTTTACTTGTATGATCTTCTTCTGTTTTGAAAATTTTAGCAGCCATGAAAAATAATTGATTTTCATCAACACAAGCTTTCTACCTACCCAATCCTACTGATCTAACATTTTTTCTTCTTTAGAGTGCACTTGGATTGGAAAACTCTATTTACAACATTTTATTATTTTGAAAGCATAAAACTAATCTAATTATACTCCTTATTTATCCATGAACTCAAATTAAACAGTTGATTCCATATGCCTCTCTACCTAATCTACTAATATGTTAGGATTAAACAGTCTAATAGATTTTTATTCTCTAATTTCTATTACAGAAATTTAAAAGCATACAAGTCAGGATTGAACAGTCTAACTTGATGCTGATCTATGGCATAAAAAACAAGCTGCACATAGATATTATTTTACAGAAAATTAAATCAAAATGGAAGGCTTAATATCTGAAAGTTCTAAGCACTTCTTTCATCTTTTTTCAGCTCTGTTTTTGCTTCTGTTTGAGCTATTTTTCCTTTGTCAACTGGTTTAGATTTTAAGCTGATTAGAACCAGTTTTACCTCTATTTTGACTGAGAAATTTGAACATATTTGAGTCATTTTTTTTTGGAAATTAGGTTCAGATTTTGAGCTTGTTTGTACCTTTAATTTCTAGCCTAATCTAACTACTGATAAGCCAATATTAAACTATTTGGCAAATCAAATTCACTATCCTATCAGCAGTCAATTTAAAACTAATTAGTCATGATTAGGCTGTATGACCAATTAGAAGTGTGTTCTTTAGGAGTGAAATTTAGGCTTGCACACTTTCAGATTTGTTTATCTTTTTTGGTATGGGGTTGTACCTTTATTGTTTTTACAATCTGCCCTCTTTTCATTCTTCTATTGTTTTTGTACTTTTGATTTTTCTAACTTTGAATGCAATGATGGGTGAAATATTTATAATGAGAAAAAAAGATAAAAAGGCTTTCAGAATCATGATAGGATCAAGAGAAGTAATGTTTAAGCATCCTGCCATTGACAGGTCCCCCAAACATCTCAACTCCATTCAACTCCTGCAAGAAAAAGGCATTGTTACTAGCAGCGGAATGAATGAGATAAGGGCCAAGCCATAAGTTGTCAAATTTCCCATGCTTTCCCTTGTCTTCTCTCATTGAGTCCCACTTTAAAACTTTGTCCCCAACATTAAAATTGTTGGCCTTTGTTCTTTTGTCAAAAATCTTTTTGATGTTGTCCTGCTTTTGTAATGCTTTGTTATAAACCTCCTCTCTGGCCTGCTGAAGCTGAATACTCTGATTTATCGTTCTGATCATGTCATTTTCTTCACACTAAATCTCTTGAATCAACTTCATAACTGGTAAACCAAGGCTGGTAGGAAAAATTGTATTTGTACCATACACAAGCTGGTAGGGTGACATACCAATAGATTTCTTCAATGTCAATCTGTCAGCCCAAAGTGCATGAACAAGCTTTGTGTGCCAAGACTTCTTGTTGTCTTTCAACAGCTTCTTGATTATTTTCACCAAACTCTTGTTTGAGGATTATGTTAGTCCATTACCTTGAGGGTAATAGGTCGTGGAATGACCCAATGTTATCTGATATTTGTGACAGAATTAAACCATCTTCTTGGATCCAAATACAGCTGCATTATCAGTGATGATCTTCCTAGGACAACCAAATCTAGAGAGAATATGGGTCTCAATGAATTTTATGATGACTGATTCATTGGCTTGCCTAGAAGGGATGGATTCTATCCATTTGGTGAAGTAGTCTGTGGCAGTGAGAATCTATATATGCTGGGCAGAGGATGGTGGATGTATTTCTCCTATCAAGTCAAGTCCCCACTATTGAAAATGGGCTTCAACAGTGATTAGATGCAGAGGTAAGGGTAGCAGCTTCCTTTTGCCTTCAAAAAGTTGGCATTTATGACAGGCAATGATCATCTTGTGTACATCAAGGAAAAGAGCGGGCCAATAGTAACCAGCCCTTAGGATTTTGTTGGCTGTCGTTTTCTAGTATAGGTGGCCTCCACATTCTCCTTCATGGAACTCGTGCTTAACCTTCTCTGCATCATACTCAGGCAAACATTTAAGCAATATCCCATTTGCATTTTTCCAATAAATACATTTATCAATAATGCAGTAGTTTACAGCTTTTAACTTTAGAAACCTTGCCTTCATTTTTGTCAAATCAGGAGGTGTGTTCAAATTAAGCAAAACATAAAGAATATCAGCATACCAAGAGGAATTCATAAAATGATCTTCAACAATGGGAGTTGAGATTTCCTCTTGTTCATCTAAAGCATTTATCATATTAATATCAAGAACTTCAAAATTTGATTCAGCCATTAATCTAGCTAGACCTTGGCCTTTGATGAGTTTAGTGGGCTTTATCTCTAAATCATATTCAAGAATAACAGCTATCCACTTACCTCTCTTACCATCTGGGTCCTGTGTTAGAATGTCTTTCACAACTGAATTTGGGACAAAGGCAATGATGTGTGAGTGCAAGATGTATACTCTGAAGTCTTTTAAAGCCTTAACCAAAGCAAAGGCTTGCTTTTCCATAATGTTATACTTCAAAAGGGCATCCCTCAAAGCCTTGCTAAAGAATGCAATAGGCTGCTCTTGTCCTTGTGGATTTTTCTGTAAAAGGACAGCAGTTATTGTATGTTCTGATGCAAATGAAAAAATATAAAAATATTTTGAAAAATCAGGACTGATCAAGACTGGTGTTTTGGTTAACACTTGTTTCACCAGTTCAAAGGAATTCTTTGCTTCCAAGGTCCATTTTACCCCTTGCTCCTTTTTCAGCATGTTTGTAATGTTCCTAAGGAGCTTAACCAAGTTGGGTATGAACCTTCTTAGGAAATTAATCTTTCCAATGAAAGATTGCAATTCCTTGATGTTTTGAGGATGAGAGATTTGCAATATGGCCTCAATCCTCTTTGGATCTATCTTAATACCCTCTTCTAAAATGATGCGCCCAAGAATTTTACCTTCTTGGAGACCGAATAGTGTTTTCTTAGGGTTTAAAGATATCCCAAACTTTCTGCATCTCTCAAAAACTTTTCTCAAATGTTCTAAGTGCTCTTCATCTGTCTTTGAGAACACAGTGACATCATCAAGGTAAATAATGATGAAGTAGCCTAATTCTTCCGAGAATGCTATGTCCATGGCTCTCTATAATGTTGCACCAGCATTCATTAGACCAAAGGGCATTTTCACATACATGAAAGTGCCCCACGGTGTAGTAAATGTTGTCTTTAATTGATCATCGGGGTGAACTAAAATCTGATTATACCCTAAGTAGCCATCCAGCAAAGAAATTCTTTTTGAACCAACTACCCTTTATAATATATGGTCCATCTTGGGTAAAGGGTAGTTGTCCTTGAGTGAAACTTTTTTTAAGTCTCTAAAGTCTATACAAAGCCTAATCTCTCTTGTTTTCTTTCTAATTGACACCAGATTAGATACCCACTTAGAATATCTAATAGGGACAATAATACCAACTTTGTACATTTTCTTGATCTCCTTCTCAACCAAAGGCAACTGAACAGGGTTTATTTTGCATAGCTTCTGTTTGAATGGCTTTTGGTTTTCCTTGAGAGGGATTTTGTGCTGAATTATTTCAGTGTCATAGGATTTCAAATCTTCGTAACTCCACACAAAAACATCAAAAAATTCTTTAACCAGCTCTATATATTTGAGTTTAATGTGAGCTGGTAAAGTTTTAGACAGTTTTATCATCATTGGTTTCTGTTCACTACCTATATTACACTCTTCAACTTCATTCTCTACAGGTTCCAGTTTTGGCTTCTTGGCCACATCATTAAAATCAAACAACTCTTCTCTAGCAATACCCCTTTGGCAAAGTCTCCATCTTTAGAGAGTGCGTGGTTTCTAAATCCTTTGTTTCTAACTCTGCAATCACTTATGTTTTATTTTCAAGTTTGCTAGACAGTAGATTTATATTGGCAACCTGAGGAGAGTATTCTTCTTCATCAAGAAAATTTTCTTCACTATTGCAGTTTGTTTCATAATCCTAATCCTAATCCTGTAGTTCAAATTCATTTCTCGAATTGCATGAAGCTCTCTATCCGTTTTTGTCTCCGCCAAACACTTGCCAATATTTTTCATAACACTAACTGTAACGGAATTTCAATATCACAGTATCTTTGCTCAGAGATGCACATAATGAAGCAGAAAAAGCAAAACAGGTCATGATATTTTCTTCTGACAAAAATCAGTTGGGATTCCTCAAAAATTTTCAACAAATCCATGACATAGTTCCTATAGGCTCTAAGTCTGTGGTGTTTGCAAATTTATTCCCCATTTAGTTGCCTAACGATTAAGTCTGAATCCCCATGAACTTTAATTCTCTTGGCTCCTAATTTATTCAAAAAATGTAAGCCTAAAAGAAGGGATTCGTATTCCGCTATGTTATTCGAACACTCGAATGAATTCATGGTGAGTGTCAGGTGGTTAAACTGTTGTGTATCTAGACCCTACACCAGCACGCTCACAGACCTGTCAAGTCCATAATCACAGGATTAGTCTCGAGTTCATCACTAAGCTTACATCATTACTTCATCAAAAGTGCTTTCTGCGCTTTGTTCTTTCTTGAAAATCATCACTCTTTGAACTGCTTTGAATTCCTCGAAGTTTTCATTGTTGAGGAAGGGTTTCGATCGTCATGTTAAAAGCTGATGGACGTGATGTCTTGTGAAGGTTCAAGACTCAAATTGGTTTGTTGTGGTTTAAAGAACCAACAACTGTTTGTCGCCTGTCCTCCTCTTATCTATCAGCCATTAATTCATTTAAAGTGACTTGTTCACTGAATGACTCATCATTAAATAGGATAAAAGAACTGTACGCATGTATTTAAGGCACGCAGGAGAAATGGAGTCTATGTTACAAAATCATATACCTGACATGAGACTCCCTCAGAAAGTCTTCTTGTTTTATTAAACATGTGGATGGTCGAGAAGTCTGAGTCCTGCTCTGATAGTTTCTTGTAACTTAGCCCCCAAGACCTAGATAACAACATTCCATACTTTGGGGGCACATCAAGCCGCAACAATATCCATGACTAAACATTTGGCTGGAATCTGGGCTAAGTTAATGCAGAGGTCTTTGATTAATCCTAAACATTTTACTCTGCTTGAGTCAAAGGAGTAAAGGTATTTATAAGGTCTGGTGATTTCTAGACCCAGGCTCTCCATTATAACTTTGGGCATTAAATTATGAGAGGCCCCTGAATCGTGCATAGCGTTGTGCAAAATCTTGTCATAAACATTCAAAATTACATAAAAAGGAGGAAAAGGTCCCTCTTGATACCTACCTTCAATGTTAGGACCAAAAATGAGCTCTGGCTGGTCATCATTAAGATTGACTGTGTCATTATTATCCTCTATGTTTAAAGCCTTCAAAATTTGGGTCCTATATACATTTTGGGCAGCTAGTTCAGAGAGAGGAACAGAGATTTTAATTTTGGAAATTTCCTGCTCCAGGCTGAAAGGAATCTAATTCTTTGAAGTACTTGTTTCAGTCTTATTAACTGCCACTCTGTCAGTGAAATTTGTTTGTTGATTTTCTTTATTTACATTTGAAAAAATTGTTTTAACAGGAGTATTAGCTGAAGTGCTAACACTACTAAGGTCTGCACTCTGTTTTGCACTGTTTTGAGTGCCTTTCTCTTTACCTTTATCAGAATTTCCAGCCACTGGTTTGTCCCTTTGTTTTATAATTTTGGGTTTGTTTACAGTGTTGTTTTGTGAAGATTTTTCAAAGGATTTGGTTTTGGGATTTTCTTGATTGGTTTTACTTCAAAGGTCATATTCTTTTTGGGACTCTATGATAACATTCTCCATGTCTTGATAATAGCTTTCACCCTCATCTCTTTTGTCATCATAGGGTGTGTAAAGACCTTGTTTTCTATCATAATGAACCTCAAAGTCATCATTATCTACTCCTAGCATGTCGATATCATCTTCTTCTATTTTCTCATATGTTTCTTCAACCTCACTCACATAGTTTTGATGGAAGGGAGGAGTGATATGTCAATCATCTTCCCTAGGTCTGTTTGGAAGTTGGGTTCTTCTGAAATTCTGATTCTGGTTTTGATTTCTGTTTTGAGGAGCAGTTTGGTTTTTAATTGCTTGTGCTCTATCAAGGATGCTCATTTACTTCATCATCTCCTCCATCATTCTTTCCATCTTTGAGTTGGAAGTAGAAGGTGTAGATTCCTCCCTGAAGGACACTCTCTTCTCATTCTTCATTCTTTCTCTCTTCTCCATTAAGTTAACTTCCACAGCAAGAGCCCCTTTTTTTATATCTTCAAGGGTTAAAGGATCTCTTTCTCTCAGCTGATAGGCCATTTCAGGGTCAAACCCTTCAGGAAACTTGTTTAACACTGAGCCTTGTGGATGTTTTAGATCTGGGGGAAGTGCATTATACACACTGTTAAATCTGGTACAATAAGCTTGTACACTTTCCCCAGTGTTTCTGTGGAGATTCTTGTAATCAGAAAATATTTGGAGAGGATTCTTCTTCACTTCCCATTTGTTTAAGAATGTTTGATGGGAGACTTTGAGATCATTTATACTGTGGGGGGTTAAGCCTTTAAACCATTTCTTAATTCTCCCCCCAAACTCTGAGCAAATAGTCTAAGTTTGACAGATTCATCATCAATTTCATTTATGTCATAGTAGTCATTCATCTTATCCACATGTTGTGATGCAGTAGTAGCATTACTAGCATCATATAATGGTATTTGGTACTGGTAGTCCTGTGGAAGATTGACCAATGGTACAGGAAGGACTAAGGGAGCATACCATGCTGCCATGATATGTGGTGGAGGTGGATTTACAAGAGGTGGATTAGCAAAAGGGAAAGTGGGCTGAAGTGGAGTGGTTTGGACAGTGAATGTAGGATGAACAGATGTGGATGGACTAGGAATAGATTGTTGAGTTGATCTTGGATGAGAGACACCTAAATTGAGAAGGAAATGTAAATCAGGTGGTGTTGTTTCTCTACTACCAGGATGTTCACTTGTTTCGGGAGATGAAAGTGAAGACTCTGAATCTAGCTTATCTAAATCATCAAGCGACCTAGTTCTAAATGGATTTCTTAAGTCTAGTTGTGATTGTTGTAGAGCTGCAAGGTTTTCAAGAATTGAATTAGCTTTCAAGGGTGATCTGAAAACAGTTGAAAATTTAATCTTAGGAGACTTCCTAAGGATACTTTCCGGGTTATCAACTATCTCAGGCAGGTTAGGGTCAAGGTGAGCTCTAGTATGGATCTTTCTAGGAGCCACTATGATGTATTTTTCGGACCCAACTAAATAAGAAAAGTTCAACCGAATATGACAATATTTAAGAGGTTAACTAATCTGTTTTACACAAATTTCAATCATACAGTCCTATAACTGAGTTTGAATGATGTTACAATGATTATGGGTCTTCCTAGTGGAGTCTTAAGGTCTGTTTAGGATTGTGGAGTCGCCAAGTGGAATTTTTTAGCTCTTTTGGTGGTAAAAGGTTTTATGGTCCACCACCATGTTTATTAAATACCAATCTAAAATATTTTTGGGTTTTTTGAGTTATTTTTCAGTCCTATTGGTCTTAAGAGTGTCCTAAATCTATTTCAAAACATAGCTACGGTTATGAGACAAAGACAATCTTCTCTTATGGCTAAGCTAGCTGATTTTTCAAGGTTAGATAAACTCTTATGAGAATCCTAGGGTATGCCTAGTTTCTCACTGATTCAAACAAGTTTCATCTCGATTACCGTTTACTTGGTATTTCTTGAAAGGGCTGCTTTTACTTACTGCACCATGTTCTTGAATCAAGGATTTCTGAGGTCTCAAAGGTACCTAGGCTAAGAAACACTCAAAATTTCCCCAGTGGAGTCGCCAGAGATGTTAGCTCCCTATAATTTGCAAGATTGGCAAAGTCAAACTGTAGAGAGAAACACGATTTCAACCACTTAGGGATTCTAGGATCTAGCCCTCCTGAATCCGGAGAGGGATCTCTCCAATATGTGCAAAGATAGATTTATCTTTAAAGCTTTTGGGTAATGATATTAGGCTAGTTATGAAGTCCAAGGGTTTTTGTTTGTTTTGGATGGTTGAGCATGATTATTTTTTGAGTGGAAATTCCTAAATGGAAAGAGTTTCAAAGGTGTGAAGTTGCAAGCAATCAGAACAGGCTTTGGCTGATTAGATAGATGTAATGTTGGTTTTTAGTCCATTGGGCTATGGAATCATAATAGGGTTTAATTGAAACAAAAAGGTTCAAGAGTGGTCCATCGGGCAAGTCATCTATGTCTAAGGATCTCTTTTAAAGTTGATTTTATGGAATGAAATGATACAACAAGAAATGGAATTGAAACAAATGAAGAACAAAGAGCAGCCTAAGATCAAGTAAGTACTTTGAAACTATCCTGCTTTCGGCATGCACTTAAGAAAGACATAAAAGTAATCTAAGATCTGGTAAGTACTTCGAAACTAGCCAGCTTTTGATGCACTTTCAATATAAAAACATTTTAAACACAAAGGTAAACTTTAAAAGTAACTTTTGGAGAAGGAACTAGAGGACAGGGCTGACCATAAACTTCCCTAGCTCTGCTTTACTTAGTATACTTTCAAGACAAACACATAAGATAACAAAGAATGATCTAAGATCAGTTAAGATACTTTTAAATCTAGACTGCTTTCAACACATTCTTAGGGAAACTTTTAGATAGTTTTTTGGGATAAAAGTGAAGAACAGGGCTCACCATCACTTCCTTAGTTCATCTCTACTTAACATAAATTGAAAATAACATTCAAGAACAATATTTAGCTTAGACAGTAGGATGAGGGAACGCCAGCATTCCTAACTGCTTAAACTGAATTAAATCATTCCTAAACAACACAATTTGGAAGAAAACATATAGATAACCCATCACTATAGCAAGTATCTTAGATAGTAAACCAATTTGTTTGTTTTTCTAATTAGAAGATGACAAAGAGAAAAGAATAAAATGAATAATTATAATAATAGTATTTCATCATGATATATTCAGATCCCAGAATTAATTTGAAAATTATGTCACCCTAAATAACAGCTTTAAGTCCAATGTTTCAGTTCACCAATCATCTTCACTTCTCAACCTGACTTATTTAATCACAAGCAGAGCTTCAAGAGCCCGTGAACACTATTTACAAGTAGAAATTTCGGTCACAAGTATATTTCAAAGTTCTGCAACCAACATTGTTTCATCTTCTACAAAATTATTTATAAGAGATATGAGGAGGTGGGATGGATCAAAGATCTCCCAGGTTCAATTGATACAGATTTAATACTTCTTGGCCTTCGAGGGGCTCGATGGAGAAGTTTATATATATGTCCTCTGTATTAAATGTTTTACATTAATAATTAAGCTTGGTGGGAGCTTTTGTTGACTTTAAGGCTCTATGTCAGGTTGTAATAACTCTGCTAATCTTTTTTACATTAAGTTCCTTTGGCTGAATTAACTATTCAGCTGCGTTGAGGCAAACATCTTCTTTTCTGATCATAACTTGGCCTCTGTTGAATTCTTTGAGGCTACATGTGGCTAGCTGGTAGCTGAGAGGAATCAATTAGCCTCTGATGTGGCAGTGGAGGAGTCCTTTGTTTGATAGATATTATTGATCTTCTTTAAACATGGTTAATTCAGTGGATTAGGCTTTTGATTTTCGATCTTAGCCGTAATCCACTCCAAACTGTATAATCAATGTTTAATTCTTCATTTCTGTTGTGTTTGGGTCTTCGACACTGATACTCTTTGATTTTTTTTAATCCTCTGTGTCTTGTTGATGTGCAGGTACAACAGATGGTTCATAATAATATCGGTGCTCATGATGCACCGATAAACCTTGATGATAACCGTTGCAAAAAGATTTCTTTTTGATAAACAAAGGCCTGGAGAGTCGTCACTCTCGGCCTTCCATTTTTAAAATATTTGAAAAACCTTTAAAGTCCTGCACAAACCAAGAACCAATTAAGAAATCCTGCGATTTTGGTAAAAACTTCTTTGGAGGTCGTGGTTAGGAGCATGGCTGTTGGATGATAGCATTCAATGGTGGAGATTGCGTGCGAAGATCAAAAGGGGAGCGGTTAATGAATAAGCGGTGGAGTTTTAAGTCAGATCCGTTGATCTTGCAAAGATCAACGGTGGGGAGCGACCGGGGAGACATAATGGAGAAGGGCCGCTCTTTGATGAAAACAGAAGAAATACAAAGGAAATGGGGTTAAAATCCTTTGGTGGAGAGAAATACATGGAAAGGAAATTTGGGGTTTCGGGATGATCATGGACCGTCGAATCAGATCAGCCCACGTGATCAACGGTGGAGATCGCTCTGAGAAGTCCTTCGGGAAAGGTGGAGGGCGATAGTGTATGGCCAGATTATATCTGAGCCATTGATCTATAGAGATCAACGGCGGGGAGTGCACGCGATGTAATGCTATGGAAAGGGGAAAAAATGGTTTCGAAGGAGAAAACCACGGGTTTCGCGTGGCAAAAAGAGGGATGGGCAGTTTCACCTTTTCGAACGCGATATGCGTTCCCGCCCGACACGTGGCATTTGAAAACAGCTTATATCACGCAGCCCTTAGGAAATTAACCTTCGCACTTAAAGTTCACGATATGTAACGTCAGCCGTTAGATCTGGGGCCTCAGATCTAACGATGGGAAGTGATCGCGATATTGATAAGATGCGTGGGCGGAACGAGGTGGGGTGGTTTTGTTCTAAGCCATTGGATCAAAGATTGGACGGCTAAGATTAGATATGGAGGGAGGCAGGACTCATAGGGGTCGGGTCTATCGAGGTTTTACCTTGATCTTTTCTTCATGGAAAACAACAGAATTTCTGAGTTTACAATGGAAATAGCAAAGAAGATTTAAACAAAGGGCATGATGTCTTCATGAGTCTTCAAGAGATAACATTTTTAGCATTAAAATAAGTTTCTTGAAGGCTCCAAAAATGATTTAGCCACCTTTTGATATAAAAAAATTTATAGGTGGCTAACACCCATATACAAGATTGAATGGTGAAGTACCAATAGAATCTTTTTGAGTTATTCGATCTGCCCAAAGAGCAAAAATTAATGACTTGTGCCAATTTCTTTGATTCTGATCAACAATTCTTTTGATTATTCTAATCAAATTTTGTTTGTAGATTCTGCTAAACCATTTCCTTGTGGGTAATAATTTGCAGAATATTTTAATTTAAAACCTCTTTTAATTGAAAAATCTATCATAGTAGTTCTAGAGAAATAAGATGCAATATCAAACATCAAAGCAGTAGGTAAGCTAAACCTGGTTATGATATTTTAATCGATGAAATCAATGATATTTTCTGAATTAGCTACTCTTAATGGAATTGCTTCCACCCATTTGGTAAAGTAATTTGTAGTTGTAAGAATATATCTATGTTGTTTAGAAGACTTAGGAACAATCTCACCAATTATATCTAATCCCCATTTCTCAAATGGTTGTTCAATATGGACCAGTTGTAATGGGAATGTTGACTTTCTTTGTTTTCTAGATGTACTTTGGCATACTTTACATCTTCTTGAATATTCATGAGCATCGCTGAAAAGTGTAGACCAATAGTAACCTACATGCTAGATTTTATGTGCTATTGTATTTCCTCCAAAATTTCCTCCAACTGGTCCATCATGGAGTTCCTACAAGACTTTATCTGCTTCAGATTTTTCTAAGCATCTTAGAAATACAAAATCAAAAATTCTTCTAAATAACACATCGTTGACTAACTCATATTTTTTAGCTTTTAGCCTAAGAGCTCATTTTGTGTTATAACTGAGATGATTTGGAGCATATACATTTCTTAAATAAAATATAAGATCAGCATATTGTAAATTTGAATCGTTAAGGCTTACCTCTGATATTTTCACATTACCTGAATCTTATTCTGATGGAGAATGTGATGCTCCTGCAAGAATTTTGAAAAAACCTTGACCTCTAATAATTTTAGAGGGTTTTATTTCTACATCATACTCTTGCAAAGCAGTTACCCAGTTAGCTCTTTTTTCTCCTAATTCTTTCTACATCAAAAGTTGTCTTACTGCAGAAAATGGAACTATGATTTTCGTATGAGACTTTAGGAGAAAAGGTCTGAAATGTTTTATGGCTTTAAAAACATCAAATGCTTGTTTTTCAACAGATGTGTAATTCAGTTCTGCACCTTGTAAATTTGAACTAAAGAATGATATCGATGCTTCTGTTTGTTGGTCATTCAATTGTATTAAAACAACTGCATATGATGTATCCGATGAAAAAGTATATAATGTAAATGGATTAAGAAAATTAGGTGTGGTCAGGAATGGAGCATTGACAATTGACTGTTTAATCAATTCAAATGCTTCTATTTCATTATGCCCCCATTTCAAAACAATTTTTTTCTTAATCATGTTCTGCAATGGTAAAACTATTTGAGAAAAATCAGGGAGAAATCTCTTAACAAAATTAATTTGCCCAAGGAAAGATTGCATGGTTTTCTTGTTATGAGGGAAAGCAATTCGTTTAATTTCATCAACTCTTTTAGGATCAATATAGATATCATTTTTTGATACAATGAAACCTAAAAGTTTTCCTTCATCTAAAGAAAAAAATGATTTCTTTGGATTTAATGAAATGCCATACCTTTTGCATTGTTCAAAGACTTGTTTTAGATTATTAACATGATGATTTTCTTGTTTAGAGAAAACATTAATGTCATCTAAATAGATAACAATTGTTTTGTTTATAAGACCTATCAAAGCTATGTCCATAGCTCTTTGGAAAGTGGCACCTGCATTAATTAATCAAAAAGGAATTTTCTGATAAGCATAAGTTCCCCACTTAGTTCTGAATGTAGTTTTCAATCTGTCATCTCGATGACCGAGGATTTGATTGTAACCTAAAAATCCATCTAGAAAAGACATAAGTTCAGAACCAACTACTTTTTGCAATACTTGTTCCATGGTTGGTAATGGGAAATTTTCCTTCTGACAAACTTTGTTTAAGTTTCTAAAATCAATGCAAATTCTAATATCACCATTATTCTTCCTAACAGGTACCAAATTTGATACCCATTTTGAATGTTTGACTGGAAAGATAATTTTTGATTTGAGAAGTTTATTTAATTCAGTTTTAATTTGATTTTCCAAATTTGGATGAATCTTTCTCAATTTCTGTTGTATGGGCTTCTCTTCTGAGATCATAGGAATTGTGTGTTGGATTACAGGAGTATCATATGTCTTAAGATCAGAATAATCCCAAGCAAAAACACTTTTTTACATCCCAAAAATTTTATGAATGATAATCTTTCATCAGAAGACAAACCAAGACCTAGATTTATATTTTGAGGTTTTTCTTCATTTCCTAGATCAACTAACTCGAATCTTAAGGTAGAGCTTTGCACTTTTGAGTTAGTTACTCTTTTAAATCTATATTTTAGGCCATATAAGTCTTCTAACTTGACAATAGATTTTGGAAGAGGATTTTCATCTTGTTCTTTCCTAATCTGAGAGTCATGTTCATTTTCATCCATGATTTGATTATCATAAGATTCTTCATATGCTAAAAAATCTATGATATCTGAGTCATTACTGAATACTCTCCAATTGGTGATTTTATCAGGAATAGATGGTCTAAAAATTAACTCAATGGAAAATCTATCGAGACTAAATTCTTGGGATGGGAATAACTTTGATGCTACATTAGCGAGTAAATCTGTACTAGCATTCTAAATTTGAGGTATAGAAGAGATGTTGAAGGCTAGGAAGTGAGTAGTTAATTCTTGGACTAATGATTGATAATGTTTTAAATGTCTAGAATTACAATGGATAGTATCTCTCACTTTCCTAACTATGATTTATGAATCTCCTACAACCTTCAAATATTTGATATTTAAGTCAATAGCTTTTAATAATCCTTGAACTAATGCTTCATACTAAGCTACATTATGGTACAATCAAATCCTAATCAGTAGGATAACATAGTTTTTTCACCTTCCGGGTTTATTAAAATACAACCCGCACTTGCACCATCTTTAGATTTAGAACCGTCAAAATAAAGTGTCCAAAACAAAGGATCAACTATTTCTCTATATGAAAAATTGATACATCTAGAATTATCTGGTTGGGAAAAATTCTCAATTTGAGATACAACTACATTATCAAATAAAGGAGATGCTTGAGCATTAAAGTTTCCTAAAAATGATTGTGTAGAATAGTATCCAATAATGATGTTATTGAAAGCTATTGGCTCATTAATTTCTTCAATATCAGTCATTATGTGTTTCATAAACTTTTCACAATTTATTCGAATTTGGTTTGGCTTTCCATTATGTGATAACCACATATGTGACCAGTCTATTGAAAAATAGCCACGAAGTTTCTCAGACCAATCACAACTTAAAATTAAACCATAGAATTTGGGAATGTCTGCAACCAAAATATCAATTATTTGAACAAATTTTGGATTTGATGATAATATGATTGAAACAGATTTCAATTCTCCTACCACTTCTACTCTAGTTATGTCAAGTTGTACTATATGAACTGGATAATTCTGAGGAGTGATGTTCAATTTAGCACAAACTGATTTTGGCATTATATTCGAAGAAGCCCCTAAGTCTATCAAACAATTATGAACATTTTTGTTATAGATCTCACAGGTTAAGAGAAATGGGGGATTATGAGAAATGGATCGATCACCTATCATAATTAAATCTGAAGCATCTATTTTTTTTGAAGGAGAAGGTGGTTTACCTGTTTCATTAGCAACTTGTACTATAACTGGAGCAAGTAAGTTTGAAGTAGGAACAACTTTTAATTCTCTAAGTAAGATTTGTTGTTGTTGCTTCAATTTGGTAAGCTCATGAATCGAAATATTTGCTCTAGTTTTTTTCATATCTTCAAATATATTATACTTAATGGTATCCGAGATAACCATAGTTTTAGATATAGGTGGAGATTCTGATGTAACAAGACTTGTTTGCATATCCTTTGAATTAGATTTTTTATTTGTTGTTTTGTCTTTAGCAGGAGTAGAATTTTTTTGCTGTTGACTAGGCAGTGTTGTTTCAGTATTCTTTTTTCTACGTGTGTTGACAGGCAAAGCTTCAAGTTGTTATTTGTTTGATAGGATAAAATCCCACATTCCATTAAGTTCAACTTCTTCTTCTTCGTCATCTTCTTCTTCTTATGCTTGTTCTTCCTCGTTATCTTGATTTGATTCAACATTAGATATAATATTCGGAGGTTGAGAACTAGAGGTTTGTTTTTGTTTGAAATTCCTGAAAACCTTTTTTGAATTTGAATTTTCGGCTACTTGTTTCTTGATGTCTGCCATCTCATTGGTCATGGTTTTCAAATTTTTTTGAAGACCTTCTACATCAAATGGATATTTTGGTGTTTTCTTTTTAGAACCATCTTTGAAAGATATTTTCTTTGATTTGCAATATTCCTAAGAATTATTTTTCTCAAGAGCAGTTATGCATTTTTCAACAGACAGAGATTCTTTCATATTCTCTGCAAGAGTTGCTAGCTTTTCTCTATCAACGAAAATAGCTATATTAGATGGAAGTGATGAAATATACCACTCAATTTGAACTTCTGCTCCAGGAACTGCTATAACAGGAATTTTATTGAGGAGTTTATTAAACCTTGAATTGAAATCTTTTATCTTCTCACATGTTTTAGCTTTAAGATTTGAAAGATCATTTATTAAAGTCGCAGTAGTTCTGTCATCTCCAAATTTAGCCAGAAATTGTTCTTCGAACATATTCCAGTTAGTTATGGAGTGAGCAGGTAATGAAAAATACCAGGATCTTGCAAATCCTTTTAAAGTATATGGAAATAATTGTACAACGCAATCCTCTTCAACTACTGCATTCAAGTGTATAGCTAACATAAAATTATGAATATGTTCTTTTGCAGGAAGACCATCATCTGGGTAAAATTTAGGTAGCCATCTTTCGGGATTTTTAGGCAGAGCATGAAGAGAAGCAGGCATGTTTAGAACCCCTGGATTACTCCATGCGTTTACATTTGGTGGAGGGACTTGTCCTACCATTGGATTATGGATGGGTTGATTGTGAATTGATGATGAGGCAGGTTGAGTACTAGGACCAGTATTGTGAATATTGGAACTGGTGAAAGTAATACCGACTGTTGGAATGAAGTTTATGGAAATGAGTGGAGGAAATGGGGGTGAATGGGATAAGACCTCACTAGTGATTGATTCTGATTGAGTCCTCTTTAACTTCTTTGGAGTACTATTGATAGGAAATTCAAAAGGGAGAATCCCTGTTTTTTGACTTTCTGATCGAGTTATTATTCTTCGAGGTTGAAAAGAGGATGATATACTAAGATCCGATAATTGAGAAGTTTCAGGTGTTTCAGCAGAAATAGATACTTTCTCTAACTTTTCTATCAAAGACTGAACTTCTGGGGAATGTTGATTAATTTCGGGAAATAGTATTGTTTGAGTTTCGCTAGGAGACTTAGGGGAGAGATGATCAACTCTAGAGTTTATAGATGAGGATCTGGATAACTTTCTAGAAGTTGATGGGGATCTAGAGGGAGAGAGCTCTTTTGATTTACCTTTAGATTGATTATACCTTTGTGCCATTCACTTGGCCCTCCTTCTAGCGCCAATATGTTGAGGCCTTGGAATTCCGTGGCCAAAACATGGGGGAAAACGACCCGGTCCAAACCTTAAAGCAACTTCTTTTCCATTTGGTATAGTGGCTTCGACTAGGGATAATGGGACCAGTTTCCTAATAAGGATGTTTTATGAGGGTGTTGTGAATATAGTGTGCATATAGATAATGATTTTTAATCTATGTGCATCTATCTAAACTATTTGATCTAATATATACCCGGGGTGTTTTTCTTTTATGTGATCTAGAATGATATCCTTCAACTATTAGTAATATAAATCATTTAACAGTTGAAAGAGATGAAAATTATGTAAAATGATTCTTCTAACAAAGTAGTTTGCATAGAAGAATTGTGAAAAATATATCGCATTTATCAGTGTGATTACATATTCAATAAGAAACCATATCTAAATATTAGAATAGAAGTGCATGTAATATTTATATATGATGGCGTTTCAAATACATAATGCAATAAAGAGATAACTATCAATTTATGGAATAAGACTTAACACAAGTGAATAAAAGTACCATATGTACGAAGTCCTACTCATGTAAACTGACAGCAATGAATATGTTCCTTCTCACTTTTGAGCAATTTAAAGAGTACAGTAGTGCAACATCAGTTAAACAGCTTTAGTCGTTAAAAGATAACAGAATGTGTTCCATTAATTCATCAAAGCACTTACAAACTTACAATAGTGCATTCTTTGCAAATATTTTTGAAAAATTTCTGGACCCTTCTCTAAATGCATGAGAAGGGTTTAAATACTAAACTAACTATAAACTAAAATTAAATTATTACAAAAATGTAGAGGAGGTTTCAAACAACCTTCCTCAAAAAGCTAACTTAAACAACAATATAGGAATTTAAACTAACAATCCTGATTTTGTGAATCCTGCCCTTCTTTCTGAATGTGGTCACGAAGCTAGAAAATATCTAACATTGCTTTAAGCTGAGCTGGATGTGATATCCATGATCGAATCTATCCCTTGAAAATAGCATTTGATATTACTGACTGAGATCTTGTTGTTGAATCTGTAAGAGACTGAAGAGTTTGATGTTGATGGTAAGCTTTGATTAGAAAATTCCTGTAATTTTCCTGATCAAACTTATTTACCTTTTTTATCATTTCCTCTTGAGTATCTGCTCTCTGTCTCCACTTCATTTCTACCTGTCTTGTTTCTGAAAACACATCAGGCATGTTTTCCTTAAGAAGTTCTGCTTTAGACAGTTTCTGACACATAGATTCAATAATCTCATTTGATATCTTGTATGTTTTTGCTGCTACTTTATCTGCTTGATTGATTTGCACTTCCCATTCTGTGAATAACATTTCTTTGTGAAGCTTATCTACTTGAGATAGATTAGCTTGCTTTCCTGAATCTGAAACTTGCCACTGAATGTGCTCTTCGATTTTCCTTTCAAGTCTTTCACATTCCAATTTCTTATTTTCTATCTGCTGGATCATTATTTTAATTGAATCAAAATAAGAATCAATCATGGAAGCTTGGTGACAAAACACTTCTTGTTATTTCTTTAACTTGGTGTTTAAATCAAGTGCTTCTTTGACAAATTGTTCTAATAGTGGTTGACTCTGTAACTTAGTCGTTGCTATTTCCAGCTGTGCTTATTTTTCATTAAGTTCTATCTGATGCTGTAATTTGAGGCTTCAATATCTTTGTGAAATCGGGCTGCATTTTCTTTGACTTTTTCTCTGGAATTGGATTTCTCTTCATTCAACAACTTTTCTAATTCTTGTACTCTGCCTTCCTTTAGTTTTAACAACATTCTAACTTCAGTAGCTTTATCAACAGTAGCGGTAGCATATGCCCCTGCATACTGTGATAATTTAGTTAGATGTTCAGTGGGATCTTCTGAGGAATCCTTCCATAGTACATCAACTGATTCATCTGTAGGCTTTGGAGTTGTTTCATCAATTCTCCTTATTCTATTTATTTTGACTACAACCTAGTAACTAGGACTATTGTGTTGAAAATATTGAGAGGGGGGGTGAATCAGTATTCCTTTTAATTAGAGAATTAGTTAATCTTCAATTATTATCAGTGTTTGTAAAATGATAGTAGCAAACAAAAGGAACACAAATGCAACCAGTTTTTAAGGTGGAAACCCACTCCAGGACAAAAACCACATAATTTTTTTCTAATAATTCTATAATATTCAACTCCAATTGAAAATAAAGCTCCAACTTCCTAGAATCTAGAAAATAATTCTTCTCCAACTCCCACTGGATGGACGCTCTAATGCCTGAGATTCTTAAGTAGTCAACTGAACGGATGCCCCAACACCCAATGAGCTACAACTCACCCTAACACCACCCTACCACCCTGTAGAAGAATAAAAGAAGAATGGACTCCTGTACCGGGGAAAATGGTCCACTTTACAATGATATAGAATGATGTAGAAGAAGAAGACACACTAGAACATAACCCCAAATATGACACAACCACCTAATGATGATCCTATACCTCTCGACACTGCCTCTTCAACTCTTGGCAGATAGACACTAGTATAATTTTTACAATAATGTATTTACAATGACTTAGTCCAATGATACCTTTACAGTGACTATATGCAGTGCTGCCAACTTGAAGACTTCATGTGATGAACTTCTTGCTGTTGTTCTACACCTTGGTTGCTAATCTTGTCATGCTACCCTCTGCTACACCTTCCTTTGCTTTGCTGCCCTAGAAAGTCTGGTCCTTTGCAGCCTTTGACAACACATGATCTAGATTTATCTTGCCTTCTAGGAGCTCGATATTGAATCTAGTGTATCTCTGTTATTTCAGATCCCCAATATGTGATTTTCGGTTTTATAGTATTCCTTTGAGTCTTATTTCCAATGCCACAAGTCTAACCCAATTTGGATTCTTCATAAGAGAGTTATGCCCAATCTCTCACAATTCCCTAGTTATGGACTGTTTCAGTAGAGTAAACTTGTACGGTGTGCCAAGTGTCATTGTTTTTTCATTCGACTATGACACTGATAGGGAAAGAACTAGATTCCATGCACTATCTTCCACTTTTTACAAAATTCCAATCTGATACTTAGAGAGAGATTTATGATGATTTTCCCAAGGTCACTTCTTTGAGATGAATTTCAGGAGCCTGCAAAAACACTGAATTCCACAGATCATATCTCTGAAAATATTGCGCACATTGATCTAAAATTTGTATAGGAAACTCCTCAGGATTTAGGCTTCACGTCATAAAAATTTTAGCTTCTGAACCTTCGTAGAAAAAAATTTAGAGCGAAAAATCCACAATGACCTGTTTCAGATGGCAAAATCCCTACATAAGGAGGATATGAGGATCACAATTTATATAAATGCTTGGGTTGAGAGGGACTTCAAGAAGTGAATGTGGGAGGGATTTCAGGAGATTAAAAAATATTAATTATTAATTTTCAATGACCCATGCCACAACCCCATGGGGTTTTATCCCACTAACTGGGGTTACAAACTTCAAACTTGAATATCTCTCAAACCGTGAAGAATTACGTGGCGTGCCATATATCAACGTAAACAGCTCGACAATTAGAAAACATAAAAATTATTCTTGACATAGAATATAGTAATTTGGTAGGTCAAATATCCCATTCAATATTGGGGTAGCCCCTGGTGCTGCTTGGGTTGACACCAATGACAACCGTTGATCAACATGTAGAAAATATCTAATGAAGGGATATCTTCAATCTGTAAAACTATCTGATCTATGGGGTAAGCCGGTATGATTTCTTTATCATGCATTGTTGGAACTCTTTGTAGTGTATTGACAGTCTCCACCATTTTCTGTGAGTGTTCTGGTGTTTGGAAACTTGTTTCTTGATCAGTAATGGGATTTTCTTTGGGAGTCTTTATTGCTTCAGAAAATTATTCCCATAAATTTATAAGATCTTTTTCTTGTGGTAAACTGGACTGATCTAGCATGTTATGACTGTGCTGAACTATTTCAGAATTTGATTTTGTCCCATTATTTCTTGTTTCCTCCAACATTTCTATCTCCTGAATAGCTTGGTCAATTTTATTTTCTGAATTTTCTTTCTTGGATTCGGATTCATTTTCAAAATGATCTAAATTCTCAGATTGTTGCTGTAACTGACCTAATTCATCTTCAGACATTTCTTTCATTTCATCATCCAGACTAGCACTTGGAGTGTGTTTTTCATCTTCAATAGTTAACAAATTTAAAGGGACTTTCTCTAGTCTCTAGTTTCTGTATGCTTGGAAAGCTTAAGCATCCTTTTGACTTAGTTGACTAGATACATACTTGGTAATTTCAGAGAAATTTTCCATGCCCTGGAAGAGGTCATCGAATATGTCTTCCTCCTTTACAAAAGGCTTCATTTTAAGCTCTACGATGTAATTTTTAATCACATCATTGGGATCATATAATATTCTTGGCATAAATGCCAATTTCAATAACTGAATTCTTGGGAACCTCCTTGTAAGTATGGCCGATATTAGACAAAGCATAGGTGCCACACTGTAGAGAAAAATTAGGCCAAATAGCCTTTTTAGCATCCTTCAACTGCTTTGTAACACCAATGACAAGATAATAGGCTATTTCTTTTACAAGTAACTTATTGGGAACATAATAGGGTAAAACATGGGGAGAAGCATAACTCCAAAATACTCTAATATATGTAAAATTGTCTTCAGCAAACCATCTAGCTACTGGAAGAATGTCTACATTGGCTTCTTCAGAAACCCTAGGAGCCCTTTTATTAAAAATCATCTCATGTATAGGCAATATGACTCCATAACAGACTTTATAGAAATGCAAGTGAAAATTTGAATCCCAGAGCTCTCTGTGGTAGATGTGAATTGGGGTAGAGTCCTTGGTGGTCCATTTCCATCCCATGGCAGGAAAACTTGAAGTAAAACAGATAGCATCCATGACATATGCAGACATATAAAAGGGGGGTATTTCTCTGAGTGAAACACTTCTTTTATTCCTATATTCGGTTATATGCTTGGCTAGGTTATTGGATAAAATGTCTGCCCAATTCAGAATAGATGAATTGATGATTGCGTCAATTAGGGGAACCCAGTCTCTTAAGAATCTAGTGCTATCTGGTTTGGGAAATATTCTACAGAACATACCAATGGCATAACACTAAGGATTCAGAATTTAGGAAATTAGGTACATACCAAAATTATCTTGCTTCAATTTCCCTTCATTATCCTTCCATTCTTGGTTGACTTTGATAAGGTCTGGATGTTCTCCTTTAAACTTTTGCAAATATTCTTTGTCGTATTTCTGTTGCGGGGGTGGTAGATGGTACATTGCTACTAAATCCTCTACCTTGAAAGAAGCCATAGTTTCTCCTCTCGGACTCTTGAATATTCTATCTTCAATGTTTAAGTGGTCAATTGCCCACTTAACCATGTCTGTATAAGGAAGAATCTTTGATCTTGCAGCTATCATGTGCATGTATGAGCATGCAACGTCAAAAAGAGCTATGTAAGAGGTAGAAGCAGTGCATGTTGAAGAAACTTTGTTTATCACCCTTGGTCATTCATTTTCAAAGAGTTTATACATTTCCTCCCATGTCAAACTACCGCAGTCCTTGTTGCAGATGGTATCTGAGAATAATGGAGACATATCTATGTCTTCTGTGGACGACATTCGAGAAATTTCTTTACCCTTTTTGCTCATTTTTTTCTTCTTCAATTCGTTAACTGGTTTCCTGAAAGCAAAGCGAATTTTTACAAGTATGGATTATCAAAGGAATAAATCAATCATTTACTTCAAACACACATGAGAAGATATCAATCTATTAAAATATAACATCAATCATCGTTCATAATTTCTGATTTAATATTTCACATGTCTTCACACGTAAGATCTATCCATCACCTTAAAGTCGTTAAGATCTTAAATTTCATTTTGATATGACACAAGTTGTTTTACACGCTTGATTCATTAAATGACGTAAATGTGTAAATCACAGATTACACCTTATAATATTTCGTGATACTTTACCTTTAAAGGCTGCGAAATGTGATATGCGCAAATCACAGATCGCAACTTTTATGGGATAACATTTCAAGCGTATATTATAAGTTACACAAAATTCAAATTGCAAAAAACTTGAAGTGACTGCGATAGCCGAAAGATTTATATTTATTGGTTTATTTGTTTGTCGGCTCCGCAGGTATCACAACTTATATCATTTCTTCTTAAAGCTTTTATTTTTTAAGTGAAGTGCGGTGCAAAAAAGTGAATATAAAAATGATTGAGGTTTTTTGCATATAATATTTAAATCATATCTTCAAAGAAGCTTGACCGCATATCACAATTCACACATTTTACGTTTTATGGGTCTTTTTTGAAACAAGATATGTGATATGCGATGCGCTTTAAAAGAACAAGGAAAAAATAGAAAATATTTATTTTCTAATTTTTTAATTTTTTAGGAAATTATAAAAATAATTCCCTATTTATTTCTTAAGGGTCCCCATTTATAAGAATAAATGGGGGGGTCGTTGTATAGCACAACAGTTACAAAAAAAAAATTTCGTGTTTGCTTAATGTGAAATTGTTAATTTTGGACAACTAGGTCCAAACTCCATGATGTGATGCTCAGATGACGATGTCAATATTTTTATTGGGCTCCTCTTTCGGAGAGGTGCAAGATCAATCCAAAGATTATCTTGATCGGATGAGTAGAACATGTATTTTGAATTTATTCCACATGTGCAAGGTTGGCCTGATTTATGCCACATGCATTAGAGATGTGTCACACACCCCCAAAGATGCCTATATATTGGAGAGACTTGGAGTTCATTATACACACAATTTGTGGATGCATTTTCTTCTCTCTTGATGGTGATGGAGCTGTGTTCTTGGTTATGCATTTAGAGCTTCTTGGTACAACGTCTTTGTGGAGTATTCTTGATGGGACGTCTTGGGGTTGTGTGACATATGTGGGTGGTTGACCTTATGACGACTTTTCTGGTTGAAGCATCCTACTGATCGTCGTAACGCCACCATCCTACATCTCTATTTTTGGCTTGTCTTCCATCGATCTATTGGTATATTCTATTTGCATATTACTTTACTTATGCCCTAGAAGGTTAAAGTGTATTTGCATCTAAGCATAGAACATGTATGGAAAATTAACATGGAATCAGAGTTCGGAGAAGACAAAGACCAAATTTAATTGAGAAATTGTTTTTCTGGTGTCCGAGCTACTGGATGAAGGCCGAGTGAGAAGACCTTAGCTTCAGGTCTGTTGGGGTTGGTTGGTGCCCTAACCATAGTGTGAGAAAAAAAATCACATTAAGGCAGCGTGAAGGAGGCCATGGCATAGCGTGATAATTCCTTTAGTGGAGGCCGAGTGTTGTAAGAGACAAAGAATGTTTGAGAATTTCCCTCGGAATGATGAAATCTGGAAATTAAAATGGGTTGATTTCTTTATAATGATATTATGCACATCCCTCATCATGTTCACTGACCCTCATCATGTTGGTTGGCCGACCTATAAAGGAAGACATGAGCACTATATATATCAATGTGTTGTGGCCCATTTGGTGAAGCAAGTTGCAGATGTTCTCTGATAACGACAACATAAATGAAGCTCTATATATATGCGAGTAAGGGTGAAGAAATGTGGTTCAATCTTGGAAATCGTTCCAACACATAAAATGCGGATGTCCCTAATGTATCACAACATTAGTAAGCGGACTAATAATTAGGAAGAATTGTAGTCATCCTACAGTGACAAATGCAGACACCTGTGCGGGTATAATACTAAAATAAATATGGATGCAAGTGTGTGCTCCAGAATAGAAAAAGGATGCAGATTAAGCTGTGGTCAAGTCTGGAAAGATTGCGTTCAACCTGTAACTATTCTAAAGTATGGAAGCATTGCATTTTGTGATACAATGTGAAGTCAACATGACTGAAATCGATGCGTAAGGGTTATAATGAATAATTATCATCCCTAATGATAATTTGGTGCCTTATTTATAATGATAATTATGCACATCCTCGAGTTTTGGATTCCAGAAGTCAATCAATTTTTGGCCGGAGTAGGATCAAACCCTTGACTCATATCATCGGGATTTTCGTGTATAGCATAAAATATTGCGCTGAGTATTGAATTTGTGTTACTCGTTGGACTATACACGATTCCACAATTTGAGAAGGTATGGAATGGCAGAAGAAGAGGCAGCAAATACAAAATCAGAAGCCAAGCAGATTAAATGATTTGATAGTCGCACCATCATGGTAGTGAATTAAGTGTAGTCAAATTTAATCCAAGCTCAGAAGCCGACAAAGTCATTCGAGCAGTCTTTTTCTACTCAGAAGTTGAAATCTTCATTACTGTGGATTGAAAAATTCAGTAACTGTAATGATTCTTCAAATGTGTAATGATAGCTACAGGAAGACTAATACTTCTTGGAATATCCGAAAGGGCTCTGGCTTCTTTTTGATGAATTCGTCCTTGCCATTAGTTTGTTATACATGTTTCTCTCTCTCCTGCTATTTACGTTCATAAAATAAGCGTCGATGAAATCCTAAATTACGCTAATCCTCCTCTAGTGTGTAAATATAAAGGAGCATGTACCCTCGCAGTTCAGACAGAACAATTTGTTGATTTTTGGGTTTTTCAGGTGGTTCGTATGGATCCTCTATGATTTCGGCGATGAGAGAAGTTCAACAAAGATGATGCAAGTATCCTACCACATACCCTTGGAAAGAGGATGATGACTAAACTCTTTCAAGAGTAACCAACGCAGCCAAGCCTCCTGCTGCTCAGTATCATAGATTTGCAAGTAACTTTCCAGCTCCTTGCTCATTATCCACACCCATCCATCCATATGTGGGTGCCTCCCATCTTGTTCTTCCTTAAAAATCTTCCAAGGAAGGCTATCATTCTCCCAAATCAGATTTCTGCTCTTGCATTTCATGGGATGTTGAAATGCAATCTCCTCAAGGATCAATTTGATCCCATAAGGACCCAAATAGGTGGTAGGCAAAAACCTCCCATCATGATCTGTATGGCTCAAGAGGTGTCCAACACAAACATGAGAGATGTTATCCATCTGAATATGTCCTCCATCATCTACCTGTTCCCCCTTGAATCCATGAAGATTCAAGTGTGAGAAGGGAAGAGCCTCCTCAGACTGTTGAAGAACCTTGCACTTCATGATGTGTTGAAGTACACCTCCAATGAAATCTCTCCATGAGATTTCCTCTTCATGCATGGCCTTCCAAAACCAAATAGGCCTTGGATCTGATGCAGGTAAAAGTTTATCTTTGAGCTAGGGAGTGCTCATTGAGAAAGTGTCATCTAGAAAGGAGAAAGGGTTTCTCACTTCAAGATGTCTACCATCTACCATTCCTTCCTCCATTGCTTCATGAATGAAGTTGCCATGTGAATGCTCCCATAAGGTATGGGTCCTCTTTTCTTCATCACTGCCCTTGTACAACGCAGTGCAACTCTATTGCTCTAAATCAACAGCATGAAAGATGTACATCCCTTCATAGGATTTACTGAAATGACAAGAGATGGAAATTCAAGCATACCTTGGTGAGATGTAGAAGCAAGAGCTCCTTCCTCAACTATGTTGCCTTCCTCCACTAATGAACATGAAGGCTGCTCCTCCAAGGTTGTGACAACGCTGGTATATGCTTCCTCAAGTTGTGGGGAAGGAATATCTTCCTCTGATCTCTCTTCATCAAATCTCTTAATCACCCTTTGAGTGAAATCTGCAAAAGAATAAACTTTTGCATGTCTCACATTGTTGAACCACCATTTGCTTGCTACCCTCTCAAGGTGTAGTGCTGCAATCTCCACTGCTTCTCTCTCTACCACTAGATGTAGTAGGAAAAAGGCATTGAGTCTTCTTGCCCAAGCTTTGGCTACAAATGTCCCATCAAAAGGGGACAATAGAAACCTATTGCCCTTGATTTATCCCTCGTTGCAGTGTCTCCTCCCTTCCTTCAGTTGAATGAACTGTGGGAAGGCTAGAGTCTCCTTGAAGGCTCTAGGTTGAGACTTATACTCAAAAAGGTACTCACTCAAGATCTGATGATCCAAGTGTCCTCCATGCTTCTTGTCTTCTGCTTTGTGAGAGTAGAAAGTGCATGGTCCTTCCTCTTCTCCCTCTTCTCTCTTCTTAAACTCCTTAGGGAGGTCCTTTTTGGATCTGAAAACTGATGAGAGTAATCTCATCCTCTCCATAATTTTTTTCTTTGCTTCTTCTTCTTATTCTTCTGATAACTGGATCTCACAGGCTGAGCTAGAGATCATGCTTTGATACCACTGTAATATCCCAAAATAGGGATTTTCTACAACAATAAGAATATCTTAAGATATTATAGAGTTGGAGATGCAGAAATATAGTTCATAATAGATATTAAATCACGTTTCCTTCAATAACATGATCAACAAAAAGAAATATGATTCATTTCCTCAACACGGAGTGGGGAAAAACAGTTATTTCAGCCCTAAAAACGTTAATTTCATAAATGTGCGTAAAAATAAGGGAAAATGATGGTGGGATACCTTATCTTAGGTCATATGGGGCTTACATACCAAATTTTATCTGAAACAAATGACTCTAGAGATGTTATACAAATCTCCCACTCCTGATATGGCTTAAAAATGCCCAATCCCCATGACTTGACTAAACAAAAATTAACCGAAGCTTATGCAGCGTGATTTTTTGAAGGTTTGAATACGAAATAGATTTACTATCAAATATGGGGTTTATTACATGATAGCATGAAGAAAAATGGAGATTCAGCTCCTTTATACATCAAAGAGGATAACCCAACAAGGGTTTCATGAGATACACTGTATAAAGTGCAGATCTACAGATCTAGATCTGAAAAACTCAATCTACTACAGCAGTAGCTTATAACTTAGATCTGGAGCAATATAATACATAAACAATTAGATCTACAACAGATCCATATGGAAGAATGTCTTTATTATACATACCCATTAGGGTTTTCAGCATTACATGAAAGAACATGAGTAGATCTGAGCTTTACTGCAGCAAATCTGTAGAATTATTAAAAAAATATGAAGTGAACATAACAGTAAATAGATCAGATCTGAAGTATACATGGATTATATGGCTAATCCATGGATCACCACGGTGAAGGAAGGACCCATCCACCAGAGATCACTTCTCCAAATGAATGTAGGAATACCCTGCAACTCTGCAACTGGAAATAACGTAGTCCAAGAGGGTAAAATGCACTGTAAGCTTGAAGCGTAGGTTGGCCTGATGCCAAGATAAAAATCTGAAGCTCAATAGCTAATACACTCTTCCAGGAGGTTAAAAGGCACACTCACTGAGAAGAGGCACTAGTATAATCTAGATCTGAGCAGATCTAGTCTCCACTTGCTGCAGCTCACTGAAACAAGTAAACCCCAACAGGATTTATGTTGTCTAAGGGACATGGAGCTTGGCCAAATGCCTGATAATGGAAGAGTAGTACAATGTCTTCCAAGAGCTACTCAATGGAAGGAGAGAGAAACCCTAAACAGGCAATCCTCACAATTCTCTTCTAAACAACCAAGAGAATGAGATATGTCTAAACAGACAATATACTCTGAAAATATAATATCATCAACAACCCTTCTCTTGATCCTTCCTCTTCCTTTTATAAGATGAGAGCTTTGGCAAACCCTAAACCACCTTGATCAATTAGCTCCTTTCACATGAGGGGCCTCCTTCTAGAACTGCGATGTCCCTCCATGAGGTACATTGTATCTAGACTACGTTGTAGATTTGGTCAAGGTTGACCCAGTCTCATAGCTCAAACCCATTCACACCTGCAAGTGTTTATTTTAAATGGCCTATATTTGTGTTTGTTCACATAGGCATGGATTTATTCATTCTTTTTCAGGAGTTTTACATGTCCTCCTTGGTTCATTTATTCAATCAATAGAAAATGAAACAAAATTGAATATTCCTCTTAGCTTGGGCTAAGTAGGAATATTACAGTCCTCCCCTCCAAAATGTTGCTTGTCCTCAAGAAACTGCAAGTATAGAATAGAAATGGATTAGGAAATCATCTTTTCCCAAGCAATCACCCATACAAAATGAGTCACCTCCCACCATGGCAACTCCAGAAAATTTTCCTCCACCTTGAGCTCCTGCAAAGTAGGTGGGCTGAAAATCTATACATGGTAGACAAGATAGCCTACCCCACGCTGTCTTCCTCTCCCCATCATGCTCTCAATAGAGATAAGAACAATCTCAACCAAATAAGTCATGATTAGCAGCAATATGAGGGAAATACTGAAGGATTCATGTGGTGCAAGGAAGTACCAACAGTTTCCCATGTAGTTACAGCACAGTTTTTCAAACTGCTGCTTCAGAAAAATACATGGCAGGTTGTTTCTTGATACATGGTTAATCATATGAATCAACTGAACATACATGTAAGGACAAAACATCTACCCAAGGCCACATAAGAGATGGTTGTCTCCATCATATGGTTTGGCCCAAAATTGGTCATGGAGCAAAATCAAGAGCTTGCTTACTTTTGGAGCAATGAACTACCAAGAGATGGTAAGAGCATGCAAATATTTTGTTGCACAAACAAAGCTCTCACCATATGTTGGAAGTAAGAAGGCACATGGATCCATGAATAGATCCTCCATAGTAGTTTGGCACACTTCCATGAAGAGAAATGAACCAAGTGTTGCATGCAAATCCTCTCCCTCATGCTTGGAAATCCAAGACAAGAAGAGTACATCATAGTAATAGATGTCCCCATCTACTACCTCACCTTCCTTACCTCCTCTTCACCCATCAAGTGCATCAATTGTGAAGTGATCGTGGGGGTACTCCATCAATAAACCCCAACTTCAAAGTGGCAACGCTATTGGCCTATGCAAATAGGCTCCCTCCAACTCATGGTTCCAATATTTGACATGCAGAATGTCAAAGGCATCTCCCACAATGCTGCTACACATAAGAAGTCTCTCCCATGGGGAAATTACCTCTTGAACATCTAAGGCCAAGGAGTAGCCCCTTCGCACTATGACAGTGCCATCTTCTACTCCTGCAACATCATGAAAATTGTGAGTGAAAATCTGCCCTTGCTCTCCCAAGAACATCCCAAGCAACAAAATATTTTGTTGCCTCCTCATACTTCCATCATCCAAATCATGTAGTGAAAACATGGTGATTGACATGAAGAATGTTATGTCAACACAATGTGTCTGTTATCACTATAAAAAAAAATTCCAAACTTGGACAGTTTGCTTTGTTCCTAGTCATGGTTTTTAGATAGATGTTAAGTCATTTTAAGTTTTTAGGGGTTAAGTGATAGGGTTAGAGTCTCATTTTCATTCACATAATAAAGTCCAACAATCTTATTTCATACCTTGAGAGTCTCACACCATGTTTTGAAATTCTAGTTTTTAACCATTTTGAAAAAATTTTGATTAAGCCACGAAACCACATTTTCGTAGCGCAGACAGTGTTAAAAACTACTTTTGCACTACGAAAACATTGCTCTTTTTCGTAGCGCAAAACCCTGAAATTACATTAGGCGCACTACGAAATCGGGGATTTGTAGCATGTCTTGTCAGTTATAAAATCCATCAAAATTCCGTTAATCCTTCATGATTAGGTGTCAACCACGAGTCTTTTCTCACACATGCAACCATTCATAGCCATCATGACATTCGTTAGAGGTCATTTATCTTAGTCATTTTCAAATTTGAAAAGGGATGGTTTTTTGGTTTTATTGTCTCATGCAAGAAACACATGATGCATACCCTTTTTCGAATGGTAATCTCATGGTAAGCAGAAACCAAAGCTTCTCTCATTCATCAAGGGAGGCAGTTTACTCTAAAATCAAGCGAGGGTGTTGGTTACAGGTTTTCAAGAAACACATAGGAATTTCAAGGAAAGGATGACAGAGGAAGGAAAGAACCACAGTTCAGGCCACTGTTTAAGGACGGAGCCTGAAAACATAGAAGCTCTAACCAAGGACAAATTAGTCTAGGAGGCCTTCAAGAAGACATGATGCTGGAAATTCTGTGAAAAATTGCATGGAGGTCATAATCAAGTGACAAAAGAGTTTGCTCTTCATTTCACAGGTTCAAATACAAAAGTTGGAGTCTTAAAATTGCCAATTTCCCCTGAGATAATATCATTAGTGACAGAGATTCCAAGGGGAGAATAAATATGGTTCGAAAATTTCAGGTTTGAGATGGAACCTTGCAAAATATTTCTAAAGCCAGGGTTTGAAGAGACAGATTTAACTAAAGTAGTGCCAAGAAGCTACATCAAGAACACATATGCCAACTTGCTCTATAACATTCAAAGGTATTTCACCTGTGAGGGAAAATACCATAAGGTGTATTCTTATCATTTCAAACTCTTGTTGCATTTTACTAGAATGATTTCTTTGGATTTTCCTTTCTTCTTGTTTCGAAGTTTAGCTAAGATGGAAGATAAAGTGAAAATGAAAGCTCAATACTGTGAAACTTCACTTTTCCATCATGGTCTAGTTAAATTGATATTTTTACATTAACTTTAGAGGATAAACAGGGAATGGTCTACATTTTTGTTTTTGTGTGGATTTGGGGTGGAAACACAAGGAACAGGTTTTAGCCCTAGGGTCAAAGAAAAACCACCATCAGAAACCAGTGACCCTGCAGAGACAAGATCAAAAATATTTGTCAAGTTGAAACCCAGAAAGCAAGTGAAGGAGCTAGAGATCAAAACATCATTGATCATTCAAGAGACTCCTCAACCTGCATAACAGAAGACAACTAAAGTTAAAGAAACAGTACAGGAACAATCAACTAGTAAATCAGTCCAGAAAAGATTGACTAGAAGTCAAATAGCAAAGTAAAAGGGTAAAACAGTGGTTTTAGGAGAAAGTCTACATTTAAAGGGTGATTTGAATGATATTTTACAGGCTATTGATATTGAAGAGTCTCCTTTGGTCCAGACAGACTTTATAAAATTGGATGAAGGGAAATCTAAGAAGACGAGATTTTCTAAAAAGTTGGATTTTGATGATGAAATTTCAGAGTTTGTGTTCAAGCCCAGAAGGCCTTTAACTAGGCAATCAAAAAATTTGCAAGAGCTGGATATGGAGTTAGATAAAGCAGGGGAAGTTTCCAATGTTTATGAAGATTCCATAGATCTATCATCACCAATGCCTGAAGGTGATAGAAACAGAGTTTTCAACACTCAAAGAGAAAAGATCAGTTATGAAGAAATTAAATAAAATTTGAGACTAACTAATCTTGAAATAGCTAAGCTTAAGAAGAAATCAAGAAGACATGTTGTTGAGAAGACAAACTTCAACAGAATAATGGCTCTGTGGGAGGTTGAAAGAGTTTCAAAACCTGAAACAGTCAGCAGTGAAGCTCAGTACTTTACTTGGACTGTCCCTGCAATCAAAAAAGGAAGATTTATGAGAATGATAAATGTTAAATTGAGGGCTACTAATAGGAGAATGAAAAGGTAGATTGAAAATATTGAAATTCAATTGACAAAGTCTAAAGGTCAGCTACAGTAGAGATAGAACAAGAGCAGTAAGTGACAAATCCTTAATACAGTCTTGTTTTTGGGGAAGGACATCATTTTTTAAAGACATTTCAAAGTTGAATTATTTTTATTGTTAAGGTTTATATACATCATGGAAATCATTAAAAGGTGCAAATATCCTTAAATTCTGAGAATTGTAAAAAAACTATGTAAAAAAAGACATACACAGTAGTTTCGTAGCGCGCTACGAAACTACTGTAGGTGCATTTTTGAATATTTTTATAAGGGTTTTGAGAGGTAAAAACACTTGGTTTCCAAATTTTGTTGCTGCTGGTGGATGGAAAGGGCTCATAGATGAAAGTTCAGGTGTCAAAGCAAAATAAAGTGGATGGTTAAGAGATGTTTACAAAGATATAGATTCTGCGCTACGAAAACAACTGCTATTTTCGTAGCACAGCCATATCATCTCTCTTTATAATTTTTCAAAGGTTTAACTTTTGTACAGGTAAAAGGGTTCGAAGATCATCAATGAAGGTAAAAGCTAAATTACAGGAAACATGTTCCCTGTTTTGTAGAGCAGATAAGACATGAATCAGCATGATTTCATAACAATATTAGAGGCATCATCAAGGTCGAAGATATGGAGAAAAAATTGTCATAGATATTATTTAAGTCTTAGATAAGGTTGTTTTAGACATAATAAGGATTTTTACTCCTATTTGTATTAGGACTTCTAGAAGAGACAGTTAACTGTCAGATGTAATTAAGGGTCTGTTTTAGGAGCAGATAGGTGTCAAACTTAGAAATTCGAATTCTCTTCAAGATGGATAAGGGAATCCAAGATTGTAATGATGACTCTATAAGAGACATGAGGTCGAATTCCTCAAGGTTGGAAATTTTTATTAACAAACAAACTATGTTATTATAGCAGACTGTGTGTTTTCATCTTAATACAGATATTAGCTTTAATACTCAGGATTCAGAAAGAGTTTTTGGTGTTTGATCTTCCTATGGCTTTCCTCATCTACCTATTTGTAGTGGTATGAACATATGATACTAGAAATCATCAAAAAATGCTCTAACTTCCTTCATGTGTTTATAAACTATGTTTTATTCACTATGTTATTGTTTTGCTGATACATCTAAAACTCTGAAATGCCTTGACTTCCATGTTAATCTAATTTTGATGTTTTGTTGAAACATACCTTGACTCCATAGCCCAATAGATGTTTGTTGATCAGTAATTCAACCAGTTATACACTTTTATCCAAATTATTTCTAGAGTTAGCCATCTAATCCTTAATTCAAAATATTAAACCTATTGAGAGAGCCCTCTCAGGTTGAGGAGGCTAAGCCTCAACTAAAATTCTGGTTTGAAATAGTTACTCAGATTCTACTTGATCAACAGCCTATCAGGGTCATATTTTGTGATAAAATTTTGGTGCATCTACCGGGAGCCTGAAGATTATTCATTCCTGAAAATCAAGAAAGCTGAACTTCTGAAGGTAGTAGGAGTTTAGAAAAATTTTCGAGGCTGCATCTACCTTGGTGACTCCATACATTTTCAAAATTTTAAAGGTGGCTTCGAGAATCAGATACACACAGAGCAATCCTGATCCCCATCCACCTACCATTGTGGATAATCCAAACACTATTTCAAGGGGCAGTCAAAGAATTTTAGAAATATTAGGTACTCCATTTCAATCGAAATCTTTCTCCTCTGAAATATTAAGAAGTCCTGAAGACAAAAGAGTTGATGATAAAATTCATGAAGTGTTGTTTAGATCAGAAAGTGAAAAGGAATTCATTGATATTATCTTAGACTTGCAAAAGAGAGGAATTGACACTTCAGGCCTTGTAACCCAAGGGGAAAAAGAGGAATTTTGGGAAGTTGTTACCTCTGAGTTGTTGTTAGAAAAAGAGTCTCTAGATAAACATAAAGAAATTGACCCTTTCAAATTCTTACTAAAATCCAAAGTTGGTTTGCCCCTTCCAAATTGGAGCTCAATTGTTAGTGGCTTGCAAAAACCAAGTAGTCCTCCTCATATTAGTTCTTCAACTTCTGTTTCTGTCATTCCTAAAACTACTTTTCATCCTTCAAGCATGGCTGCTCCTGCTAGGTATGCACCACTTGTACTTCTTGTTGTTTTGCATGATCTTCCTAGTAAATATGCTGCTAGGATCCCTACTTGGGGTAGTGATGAAGAAATTACAGCAAAGGAATATGTAGATAGATTTAATGATTTTATAGACAGGGAAGAAGTTGATGATGAAGATGTGAAATTAAGGTTGTTTTCATAGAGTTTTATTGGTGAAGTTAGAAAATGGTTTAAAGCTCTTGCACCAAGAAGCATTAGAAATTGGGATGAGTTTGAAGATAAACTTTTAAAGAGATGGGGAAACAAAACCAATCTACTTCAAGCACTTACTAAATATAAAAACCTTAGAAGGGCAGTTGATGAGTCTGTCCAAAACTTTTCAAAGAGATTTAATAAAGTTTTTGACTCAATTCCAACTCATTTGAAACCTCTGGAAGCCTTAGCACAAATGAGATATGCTGAAGCATTTGATTATGAATTTTCTATCTTATTGAGAGAAAAAGAATCACCTACACTTGCTGAAATGCAAAGTGATGCAATAAAGTTGGAGGTAAACAAGATAGCTGCTAAAAAGTCAAAAATGGGAAAAACTAAATTGAAAGAAGAGGAGAAACCTTCCACTTCAACTTCTAAAAATAGAATTTCATCTATTTTTCCAACTTGATCAACCATCTACAAATAACATCCTGCACCTTATAGAATATGCTCACCATGTCTAAAAATATACATACACCTAAAAATACCCTGCAAGCCTCACTTAGTGAAGGTGCTTAATTTTCACTAAGCTCATCATCTTGTTGAATCTCAACAAGATGACGCATGGTGTTTGGATGGCATTGGTGGATGGAGTTCTCCCCAGTTGAGAGGGAGTGTTAATTTTGGACAACTAGGTCCAAAATCCATGATGTGATGCTCAGATGACAATGCCAATATGTTTATTGGGCTCCTCTTTCAAAGAGGTGCAAGATCAATCCAAAGATCATCTTGATCGGATGAGCAGAACATGTATTTTGAATTTATTCTACATGTGCAAGGTCGGCCTGATTTATCCCACATGCATTACAAATGTGTCACACACCCCCAAAGATGCCTATATATTGGAGAGACTTGGAGTTCATTATACACACAATGTGTGGAGGCATTTTCTTCTCTCTTGATGGTGATGGAGTTGTGTTCTTGGTTACGCGTTTAGGGCATCTTGGTACAATGTCTTTGTGGAGTATTCTTGATGGGATGTCTTGGGGTTGTGTTAAATATGTGGGTGGCTGACCTTATGAAGACTTTGTTGGTTGAAGCATCCTGTTGATCGTGGTAACACCACCATCCTATATCTCTGTTTTTGTCTTGTCTTCCATCGATCTATTGGTATGCTCTATCTGCATCTTACTTTACTTATGCCCTAGAAGGTTAAAGTGTATTTGCATCTAAGCATAGAAAATGTGTGGAAAATTAACAGAAATGCCAGGTTGCAGCATCACATCTGCAATAAATAAAGGTAAGTGTCCTTTAAGAATAAGGAAACATGAACGATAGGAACTGATTTATTGTCTAGAATCGAAAATGAGAAGTAATATTGCTTGCTAAATTTTACAATTCTTTTCAGAATATATATATTTTTTGTATGGAGAATATTTTATATTCAAAATAATTGTTTGAACAACATAAAATACCCTGCATTTTCTATCATATTTTGATTGTTTCTATCATATTTTTGTCTCTACACTTATATACCATGGTTAAAGAAATTTTTTGATAAGGTTACAATGAAATTCATCCATTCTATCTACACAAGTTGGGGAATTCAGCCATTATAAAGAGCTTCATAATGTCTGCCAAATTCATGGCATCTCCGGTTAAACTCTCAGCAAGAAATTATTTGTTGCTTAGTCAATAAATTCCCTGGATCCTGCATGGAGAATGTTATCTTGGCTTATGCACCCACTTGACAAGATAAGGCACCTCAATCATATTTAAACTAGTATACTTTGTCAACTTTGCAAAAAATTAAAAGGCCACTTCTGTTCTTGGAGTGGAACAATATGAATATATTCCTACATTTTAAACACCAGAAGGTTGTTGACTAGCTTCTGATGTAGAAGATTGCTCTAGAAAATTTCCTCTAACAGATTCAATTGTTAAGTCTAAAGATACTCTAATTTAAGTGTCCCATAAAATTGTCAAATTTGCAACTTATTCCAAACATACAGATAGCATAATGAGTGAAGAATATGCATGTTAGGACCTCTTGGTTAATCTTATCATCCACATATATTTAGAATGAGAGAAAGCCAGAGAGAAGAGGATAGTACAATGTTATGTGCAACAAATGCAAAATAAAATAACACAAGTCTGGAATTGCACCAACAAAAATAGTATTGCAATTCTGGTGGATATATTCCAAAATTGAGCAAAAGAATTAATTGTTCAATCCAACATCAAGCCAGGTTGATGATATAAAATTATGTAGAAAGATAAGAAGTAAAATTTCTAGTTTTACCTCTGAATTATGTCTCAAAGAGGTATCTTCATTTGAGGGATTCAGGTCCTCATACAACTCGAATCATTGTTCCTAAGACATGAAATTAACCTATTTTGCGCTGAAGTGCCTCTAGAAAGCATTACTCCCTTCTAATAATAAGTTATGCTTGCTTATCAAAGTAAATATGCATCATTGACAAGTGCCCAATTATGGTGAAATCTTATAATGTGTTTTTGTGGTTTGAATTTTACTTTGACAATGAATGTTACAAGGAGGTTAAACATGAAAAGAAAGTGACCATATGCATTACAAATTAGAGCTACTTCCAATATGTAGACAAAAATTCACCCTACATTTTATATCTCAAACAAGTTTTAAAAGTGAGTTCAAAAGTACTTTTTAATGCGCCACTTAGACTCTTATCATGGAGGAATGAATATTTAAGTAGAAGAAAAGAAATAAAAAGTAAAATTGTTACACTCTGACCATAGAAAATGCATATAGACAAAGGATACCATGCAACAAGGTAACATTTAAAGCACACCAAGAATTGTCAACATCAAAGCAAGATCATGTGAATGATATACTTCCAATTCTATTAAGAAAAAATAAAGCAGAATCAGATGGAAGAAACAAGCAAAATTGCAGGTCTATAATATTCCAAAATTTGCATGCAGCAAATTGGAATATTGATTTTTGCTGATTTCGCTTAGGAGAAGAATAAATGGGTAAGGAGGCCCATGCATAATAAAAATCTGAATAAAATCCCTCATAATGTGGAAAGGGATCAACATAATAACTGGATTTCACATCCCATGTGTGAACAGGGAGTTTTTGCATGTGGACAAAGTCAAGTTTGACCAAGTCTACTGTATCAATATTTGAGGGGTGGATCCTAGAATAAATCAATGCTCAATATGAACAAGGCTAAATCTGAGCTATTTTCATAAAGCACACTTAAGTGTGAAAGAGGCTGGATCAATTGACCAAGTCAACCAGGACCAAATCAACAACGTTGTCTAGATGCAATGAACCTCCTAGATACACAGTGTAGTCTTAGTTGGAGGCTACACATGTGAATGATGCACCAACGTAGCATGACCCAGGCCCAAACTAGGATAACATGCGGACTATGTGACCTAATTGACCATCGGGTCAATTAATGCAAAGAACTGAAGCACCTTGCAAACAGTTTTCGCACAATCTCTTCTCTCCCACAAAAAATTCTCTCTAACCAAGAGAAGATCACTCGTACTTATTGTCAGATTTGTTCACACTTTCATCATACAATTAAATGTGAGCATCTCCCCAAGCTAAGAGTGGCAAGAGTAGCATTAAGTCTACACTCTCCAAATGAGTTAGATGCACCCAAGCCAATGACACGGAAATGGAAGCAGAATACCTCATCTTCTACAACAGATCCTTTCCAAGCGTCCACATTTGGGACGAAGAGTAGTGTTGGTTCCTACACAATCTACTTAGTTGGCACAATGGTACCATGCACCATTTTCACTGGCCATAACCACGAACCAGAGGCATGCCCGTTAATGGAAACATTCAGGCACCTCTACACCAGGCACAATTTTCACCAACTGGAAATTGACCATCCTAACAGGGGACCCAACCTTGCACTCACGCAAAATCCCATCACGGAGATTCTTCCCCCACCAAACGCCAACGACACGATACACCACATACGATTTGTATCATCGTATATCGGAAAAAGGATTGCAGTCACCTCCACAACCCAAGATTCCCACCTTATTCCTGTCGCAAAAGGTTAGGGTTCCTTGCGCTTTTGCATTGATTTCCACGAGATCCCAAATTTACATGCCGCCATCGAACTCCTCAATGATACCTAGCCTCTATAATAACACCTAGTACAACTAGAGCTCATCGACGAAAGTCGACGACAATTGCTGCAACACAACGAGGCCTACAAGAAATGGGTAAAAGCATCGTTCGACCGTCACATCAACCCTCGCTCATTCACTAAGGGAGAACTAGTCCTCCGCTACGATGTTGCAAAAGAAGCCCTAGGGCTAGGAAAGTTCAAAACCTTGTGGAAAGGACCCTACATCATAAAAAAATGCCTCTGCTAGGGGGCATACAGCTTGACTGAACCAAACAGGACATGCCTCTACAACCTCGTCAACGGCCTTTACCTCAAGAAATTCTACCCATAAGGGCCAAGAAGGCCTTACCCTAGAGTCAACATACACAAACCCAACCAATTTAATTTTTTACCAAAAGACTTGTTACAAAACGAGCTCGAGTGTCACAATGGATTACCAACCCAACCCTTACTTCGGATTTGCTGATGGAGCATCAAGATGGACTCAAAGTTTAGCAGCATCCACCTGGGTTATCTATCACCCTGACCGATCACCACTCTACACCAATGGCGTGTGCATCGGTTCAACAAAAAATAATCAGGCAGAATATGACGTCGTTATAGGACCCATGTGCAACACCATCCATCAGGGCATACGCCATATGCATATCTACCTCGATTCCCCGTTATTATTTTGCAGTTAAACCAAAAATTTGAGATATGAGATTCACATCTATTTAGAAAATATTTGTGTGCAAAAAGATTAAGCAGAAAATTTGACTACATTACATTCACACATGTACCAATGAGTCAAAACCAAACAGTTGATCGCATAGCTAAAAATATTCTAAACTAGAATGCATCTTGAATAAACCACCATACATATAAAACAAAAACATAGAAAACATAGATATCCATCAGCATAACATAATCCATAAGCAAAAACAGGGGGCACACCATTTAGAGCCACAAAAAATATCTCTCATATATATATCAAAATGTATGTGTCTGAGTACAAAAAATAGTGTCTCTGACCCATCAGTCAGCGCAAAAAGATACACATATAAGTCGTAAAAAATAGGGGAATCATCCTCATAATGGGTGCTTTCCCCATGTAAAAAATTAATCTAAGGGGGTGCTCCCCTAGGTGGGGCACCTGGACCCACTGCCGCTCCTGGTACCACTACTAGAGCTGCCGTTAATACCGAGACTGCCACCCGACGTAAAACTGGCCGATAGCCCCTCTCCCGGGCCATCAAGGTCTCCGATCATACATCCTCGAGGTCATCTAAAAAGCATCGAGTCAGCATACCCTGGGTCAAGCAGTCCACTCGATCCCAGGCATCCTCCAGAACTGACACCCGCTCGGTGAACTCAGCAACACGAGCCTCCGCTGCATCAACACAAGCTCGCTCAGCTACAGTCTTGGCAGTAGTTGAGCTACTGCCCTCCCTCGAAGGGCCAGCCTTAACACCGAGTGCCCCACCCTGAGGCTATGTAGGAACTCCTCCCAACCCCCCAAGAGCTCCCCAAGGTCTCCGGATAGGATCATGCCCAACCAACCGAGCCACAGGGCGACCAACCTCGCCAACATCTACAAGAGTAACCAAAACTTTGTCAGTGTCATTATAAAAAGACATATAAACATAAATATTCAAATAAATGCAAAAAACACAAAAGACATATCTGCTGGACCCCAAGCATATCTAGCAGGAAGACCCATGTTTGGATCCCCCCAGAAGTCCATCCCTGCATAAGGGAATGGCAGGAAGATCTGTGGGTTGGCCTCAAACCAAGCTTGTGTGGTGGCATTCCAGTAATGCCTCACCCTACTCCCACCTCCTTGAGGCATCACAGGAGCCCACCTCCTCATGCGAGGCTCCCGTGGCCCCCCAGCAAGCACTGCCACCACCAGTCTCAGCAACACCACCCGCTCGTACATAATGTTGGCATAGGAAAACAACTTCGATCCATCCCAGACCTTGTAAATATGTGCCAACATCCCATCATAACATAAACGGAAAAAGTCGAAAAAATTCCCAGCCCTCAGCTAACACAGGACACCAACCTACAGACCTGATGCCCGATGAGGAGCAGACGACCCTACCAGTCGCACAATGGCTGCTAGATCACACCGCTCGGCCAAGTCTGTCATTGAAGCAATGGCTATACACCCCTCTGTAAGGGGCACTACGCCGCAATGACACTCTTGGAACCGCTCAAAATCCACCCTCCCAGAAGGAATTGGATACCAAAGCACCTCACCCTGAGGCAGCACCCCAGTCACAAAATAGATATCCATCAGAGGATGGATAGTGAGCTCACGCCCATGTAGCACAAACACCTTGTGCTACCTGTTCCAACATTGCATCAGGTAGCACAAAAGTCGATCCTGTGACCGAAGAAGGTCATTCTCCACAAATTTCAGGAGACCCCATCGCGCCAGCTGTTGGTGCGCCTAACCATCAGCAACTAAAGTAGTGCAGAGCTCGGGCCAATCCCGCTCCCTCCACAACCTCCTGTCATCAAATCAAGAGCACATCAATAGCATAAAAAACACCAGAAACAGGCAAAAGTTTCACAAATTTTGCCTCGGCTTTCCACGCGCTTGTCCCTCAAACATGCGCGAGGAAGGTGCGCCTGTTCCTCTCACAAGCACGCAAAAGGTGTGCCCAGAATTTGGACAGATGTGCCTTCTGCACGCAAAACCTTTGTTTTACGCACAAAAGGCACACCAATACCCTGATCACACGCACAATCAAGGGTAAAATTGGCTCAGAATCCGTACAAACCAGTATTGTACGGATCCCGACATGCCCATACTGAAAAAATTAAAATGCAGGACGTCATGGAGTTTACCTGGCCATAAAATCGCTATTCCCGGGTGCTCAGGCTAATCGCAACTACAAGAACTGCTCTGTAGAAGCCTCTAACCTCTCAATACTCCAGCGTACACTAAATGAATTGAATTGAACCATATTCACCCAGCATGTCAAGGCTCCTTTTCGACAGCTTTGGAGGACTATAATGAGATCCCTCAAGAGGCTTAGTTCACTGGGATCCATAAAGTAACGCTCAGCACGTCCATTTGATACTGCCTAAGCGTTTAGATGTCCACACATTCACACCCCAGAAAAATAAAATTTTCACGTAGCCCAGACATAGTATGCCCTCTCCTCATTTTCTTTAAGCACATGTATCTCAATAATATTTGGATGAAAAGAAAGATGCTTTCATGTGTGTATGGTGTTTTTACGGTGTAGATACGCTAAACCATCCACTGAGAAATTTCTAAGAGCTATGTGTATCATCCATCTACCTCCAACAAGATAGAGTCCCCAAATACTACGACATATCTTGACAACATTTCTCCATCATGTAAATCATCCATAGGTTCTCACTACATATCCGATCCATACGTATTATCATCACCTCACACTTGCACATGATAAGCATCCTCGTTGGTTAGTAGAGCCTCCCTTCCATGGCAGCTCGTCACCCATGGTAGACCATGATATCACAACAATAGTGACGCCACTGGCCATACCACTCTTGAGTCCAAGAAGTACTCTCCATGCCCATTTAGTCATCATGCATAAGTTCAAGTTTACCATATGAACATAAAACCCCTCTTTCCTCGGACGTACCCAAAGTTGTATAAGAGAGATTAGAAAACGTACTCAATGCTGCCTCATATTTATGGCTCACTACACTCACATCAAACATAACCCATCCCGATAGTACTTTTCATCTAAACTTTCATCGAACTCTCACACATGAGACCAACAATGGGAAGCCTCCTGTACTCTCAACAAAAAACCTTCCTCACATCATCAGTGAGTGAACACTTTGCTACGTTTTTGCTACCTGTCTCTTTGTTTTGTATGCTAAACCAAACACTATTATATTCATTTTTGGTAAGTCGTACAAAGACTCGATAAACGATGCACTATGTCCCCCATCCACCCATTCATTTTTTTCTCCCATGGAAAAGAATCCCTCGTCACCCTTGCTCTGAGTATCACACCCACAGCGCAAAAGTCCACCATGACATTCATAATCAGTTTATAACCACCACCGGAAGTCCGTACCAACTCCAAGGGATTTCCCCATCAAAATAGTTATGACTGTCACGCAAGCTACTCTTTTTATATCTCCGACCTTGGGCAACTGAATCTCCATCATCGCTTTTCAGTCACCCCTCACCAACATGCCTATGTTAAACTCCATTAGATCCCAGGATCTCAATCCTCCATAGACGGTAGACCTTTGTTTGTTGTAGGGCTTCCTCTTTTGTCGACATTGACACCCTTTTTCCAAAAAGCAGAAGCGGTACCTTCGATGCACGCTCCATAAAAGGACATCCTCTGTGTATGCGTGTGGAGAGCATCACTGGCTGTTTCATGGTATGCTACCGATCCCTCCCATTCAACCACAAGACAAGCTTCTCCAGCTTGAAAATTTTAGCTTCACTTACAAAAATAATTTTCTGTATGATTTTTCCAAAAAGATTTTAACAATTTCATCTTTATAAAATGATCACCAAATTAAATATAAAATTATTTTTATGTTAAAAATCGCGCAATATTATATATATATATATGTAAATCATTATAAATTAATACCTACAAATACATCAATATGTTATTACCTTATAAATTGTATATTAGTACCACCTAGATTTCGCTATTTTTTAAACCTAAAATAACTTTCCTTACCGTCCCCAAAATTCCCTCCCCTCTTCTATGTCATGTCAGGATTATGGCATTGCACCATAAACTATTGCATTTTCGATCAAACTGGCTTCATGACCTGGTGGTGCCTTTACAAGAATCTTTCAACAATGCCTGTGGTTGTGGTCCCAATCAACGCCTATGCATATAATGCATTTATATGCCATACCAAGTTTTACGCATATGCAGGTACCTACATTCCCACCCTCTTATTGTCTAAAGAAAAACAAACGCCTTGAAGGGTGCTAGCCGGCGATATGTCATCATCATACCAATAGATCACTACCATATTAGTGACACGCACAGAATGCATGTATCTGCTCAAATAGATTTGTTTTAACTAGGCAAAGCATCATGAGCATGGGAGCCACGCCCTGCTTCGTAGAAAATTTGTATATATATTGTATTTTTGACTCATTGCTTGTGAAGCAGATCCCGACAGTGACATGTGTTACTCTTCGACTCGTGTACACGTGTGTCTCCAACTCCGAGCTACACACGGGTCTCTTTCCTCTCTAGGCACGGTATACGTAAAAGAAATCTATAATGTATTTTCGGTTATACGAGCTCTTCCTAGACCTCACATAGGGGGAAAGCTGTTATCACTCAGAAGAATCGTATAAGCAAAGGTGACATTATTTAATCGTTCGGCATAAGGATTTATAGGGTACTAGAGACATTAGAGAATTTCAAATGTATTTAAAAATCTCTAAGGTCACTGAAAGGAGAAAAATCAAATTGCGTACAAGAAGAACTCAGAGCAAATGTGCATTTGCGCACAAAATTCTTCGATAAACATGCTTTTCGCACGCCTTTGCCGTTTTCTCAAAAAAGCGCGTAATCCTGGCAGCGCGAAGTCACTTTTCCGAGACCACATAGGCACTCCGTGACGATGATTCCACACTTGAGTCACCTGAGGACAACTGCTAAGCCTCCTTAGTGACATCAAGAGGGCACACAATGGAATCACCCTCCTCTCTCGGGTCAGCTATCCACAATGTACCAAGTGAGGGAAAAGAGGTTTTGAATTATCCTATAAAAGGCCACCAAGTAGATGTTACTAAACATGCAAGATCACATTGTTAGTGCCGGGCTGTAATTGTCCCCAAGCAATACCAGTAGACAGGTGATCCAGAAAGGTAGAGATAGAGGGGACTCTGGTGTTTGGCCATCCAACAACCCCACTCGTCCACTCATAGTAGAGAGTGAGACTTTGCGCCAAGTGCTCGGAAGTAAAGACATCCTTAGCATTGGGAATTAGAACCCCTAGTTCCGTAAGGGCCCCCCTCTGGCAAGTGGGTTAAAGTTTCATCCTCATTTCCTACCAGCACTCCAATAAGAGGGGACGTAAGAGCACCGTGCTTGGCATTATTGAAAGGTTGTTTGATTCTATTTAGAGTTTTTGTTTTATATGTTTTTAGTTTTTTAGCTATAGTTTTATGTTTGAATATGCATGCTATTTCTCTATCTAGTATGCATTTATGTTATCAACATGTGTTCCACTAACTTGCTTGAATCCATCTATTTTCTCGCCTATGACCAGTAACTTAAGAGGGGAAACCACTCCCGCTAGTTGGTGCGATTTCGTACATCCGTGCATCAAACACACTAACAAAATTCCCCATCCCAAAGCAGATAGATTCCTTTTGATTTATGTATGATGAGAACTCTGTCCCTAGCATTAATTTTTCCTTTCCATAAGTGCCACTTATGTTTCCTGATGAGGTCCTTGTAAGAGCTATATCCTTCCATAGTTGGCTGCCATAGATTTTGTTCCAGCCATCCTTCATGTTTCCCTGATGATGATGTCAGACAAGCTGCTTGATTCTAATGCTTCTATGATGCCATGATGCATCCCTATCATGGCCTTCTACCTTTACAAGAGGTGAAAACCCTAGAAACATAAACTAGAAAAGAACTAGTGGAGAGGAAGACTATTTCTCAAGAGTGGATATCTATTACTTTCCACCTTTTTATGACTTCTTATTTTCAGCTTCCTCCACTTCCTCGAAAGTGATATGGGCTTATTCTCTTCTTATTTTGTTATTGTCCTTCTTGAGCTTAGGGAAATGTCTCCTATTGTGCCCACTATTCTTGACACTACAATATTGTATTTTATCCATAGTTCTTCTTCTTTTTCTCGAGGACCAAATCTTTCTCAAATCTTTCCCTTTCTTCTTGTCATTGTGCACATATGCCCCGATGTTTCTCACCTAATCCCACATCGGATTTTGCCTTTAACATGGATTCTTCGCATCTTGTATATGTGACCATATCTCATGGAATATAGTAGATTCTTTCTTCCCACTAAATACTTGAAATGATAAAAAAGTTACCCACCTCCCAGAGTAGTCATTTAGTACAAGCTATAGTCATTTCCATACCATACATTACTTCTCCTAGATCTTGAAGTTGATCCTTGATCTTCATACTTTCCTCAGGGTTATTATGAGAGGTTGTACCTTCTTCTTTTTGACATCTTCAATGTGTAGAGTTCTTTCCTTAGAAAGCGCATAACATTTCCCTATAGTGCTTACAAAAATAAAAATCATACTGCAATTTTCCAGTATATTTCATTTGAAGTTTCAAGTTTAGATACATATGGGATGAGGGGATCCTTCGATGCTGATTCAATGAGAATCCCTATAAGCTTTAACTTCCCGTCATATACTACTTCTCTTTCTTGGTTTAGTGGTAGATCCTTTGACATGTTCCATCACCTCATTTTCAATGAGATTTAAATTTGACCTTTTCTTCCATACGAGATAGCTTTGAAGCCTGCAACCAATTTGTTGCTTTCCTTGCAAAAATACATTTTGAAAGATATACTTACTTGATAGGATTCTCCTTCTCATCGTTGCTTCCTTGACATTGATGATGATATAGAGAATAGACTTCATCCTTTATGAAGAGTGTTTTCTTCAATAATTATCCTTGATCCTGCTAGCGAGAGAGATACCGTTTGGATCATTTGCGTGGTGGAGTCTTTGTATGATGAAGCTCAATGCATGACTTAGTCGATGATTTATTCAATGATAAGGATCTTAGCTTAGTGAGATATTTCCTTAAAATATTTATGACAATGCTTCTTGGACTTGTTTTTGATGTATAAGTCCTTGATTTGTAGATCTCTTTTAACTTGATGAGGATCGTTTGTGGTATTTTGATGATGACTAGAGGATACCGTGACTTGTGCTAGTGTAGATCTTCTTCGATCTAGGGTTTTTGATACTTCATTAGTAGATCTTGACTTCACTTTGATATCTCTTCTATTGCTTTTTGGTGTTCTTTTCTTGGAGATTTGATCCTTTGTGTGTCTCTTGTTATTATTCCCTTCCTTGATTTTTGTCTTTCACCTAGCTTTGATACCATGTATGAGAAATCTAGGGCATCGGATTTAAGTATGGATTTCTCTCACTGACATAGGATGTACATTGATATAAAGACTCCTCTTCTTGGATCCCTTTGCTGATTGAGGAAACCCTATTATGGAACCACATAACACATGACACATGTGCAAAGAAAAGCTACCAGAAAAAAATAGTGCCAAAAATAGCTCAAATTTTCCTTTTTTGTTCTTCGCTTGATGAGAGGCTTCTATCTTCTTTCTCTCAGCACTTCTATCAACTGGCAGCACCATTATTGAACTTGAAAGCTTTAACCAAAATATACCTTCATAAATGAGGCTTTGAACTTCCTATTTATAGTTGATTTTTCCATCATAATGAGACGACATGTGTATATGTGAGTCGAAGCACATGCCCTTTGGAGAGTTTACATTATTCCTTTTTGAAGCCAACTTGAAGGAGAGGTCTTAGTGCTTGTCTTGAGGGATTTCATGCTTATTTAGTGAAGACTCATACAAAATGCTAAAGCATGCGCCAAGAAGCGTTCCCTTTATACATGACATAGAACTCAAATTGACTTTTATGACTAGATGAAAAATCCTAAAGGATCTAGCAATGGGGAGGTACCATCACTAAAAATAAAATTCCTTGCGCATTAGAAACCCATGAGACAAGTATTACACCTCATAATTTTTACTTTTATTCTTTTCATCAATACGATAGTGAATCACAATGACACAAGTGCCATGAAGATCAAGATTTAGTTACACTTTTCAGCAACAAGACCCATGTCACCTTAGTTAACTCTTCCAAGTTGTCCGTACGGATGTGGAATTTAAATTTTCTCAATCTAATCAAGGCATATCAAATTGAGAATTTCTTGTTGTTATTTTTTCAACACTTCTCAACAAAGACGAGTTTATTTAGTATTGTAATTTGGATGCAACTTTGTCTGACTCGGTCCACTCTAGAGATTAGAAAGGAAATTCAACATCTCGAATCGCTAGAGGATTTGGGTGACAAACCTTACTTCTCTTATTTGAAGGTGGGCATTGAAGACCTTGACATGAATTATCGACCCTAGGAAATTCAAAAGGAAGGGACTATTTTTTCTACACTCTATCGTGGTACATACCCAACAATCGAACATCTTTCTTCATTTGGTTCTTAGAGATAGGAAAGTAGATAAATTACAAAACTTTTTACAGTCAGAAAGAGGATATAAATCACCTCCTCAAGAATGTTTCTTTCTGCTTGGATGATAGTACTTTCACGTTTGAAAAGGGTTGAATAATATGTTATTTCGATTCGATTCCAAGGACATCATTGAGCATCTCCTCTTGGTATCATTGTTAGAACCAACTAATACCTCTCACTGTGTCTAATCACATCTACCCCTCTCTCAAGCAATGTCTCAGTATTGACTGCTTTCAAAGCATGAGTATCTCTATCTAGCTACTTAACAAAGTGGTGTGTAGCGTTGTTCCCGTAAAGCATCTTTGGCACTTTCTTTCTACAACATGCGGTAGTCTTTAGTGGGTACGACATTTTTGTCTTTATTTTTTTTCCAAGTAAACATATGCTTCATTGGTGTTTTTTCCTTTTGAAAATTTTATGGATGGCTCTTTAGCACAAACAAAATTGAAAACAAAGAATCACTCCTCGTCTTGTCTTAGCTTTTTTGTTACTTGGTATTCTATCTTTTGTGGTTCTAGAGTACACATATTATTGCTTATCTTGTATGACCTCCACAAAGCTAGTAGGCAATAACTTCGTAAAAGAACAATGGATAGTGTGAAGTATAACGCTCCATGATCACTATTGGTTCTAATTTTTTGCAGAGTCTTGATACTCTTTTTGACATATCTAGTTTGAGACGTATACTCCCAAATTAGTTTTTTTTTGTCCAATCATATGCTCTCAATGTAAAATCTTTTATATTAATATGAATTTCATTATTGCCAACCACACACATTATGAATAGAAGTGAATCTTCAAATCAAATTGAGCAAAGGTTATAGACCTTTTGTGTTTTTTATTATAACGTGAATGTTTAAACTTTTTGGTCAACTATTTTGCTTAAAGTGAGCTTTTATATTTTTTAGCAACAATATTGTTTCTTTAGTTTGGGTGGTTAAATGCTACGGTCTTAATTGTTTTGTTAATTGAAGATCTTCACTCTTGAATCCATAAAACACTTGGCATGCAAAATTCAATGCTTTTCTCGTTGATTGTCGTAGGTCTACGCACAAGGGAAACTAAACCAGTGACAATCGAAGATGGTTGAGAGCTATGATATCTCATCCACTCAAAATAATGAAAAATATAAGTTTTGTAATGCTAGCTTTCATGCATGTTGAACAGAGCATGCAGAAGCGATTGTCAATTACTACATATCATTTTCCGTGGTGTAGTTGGCCATCGATCTAACTAGTTGAAATAAAAGAAAGTTTACGGCCAAACATAAGACAAGAGACCTTAGTGCGACATCAATTATCAGTAGAATGTTATCGACATTGTGTCCTCCACACTTGATCCTGTTGGAGCTTTATGACCTGATGAATACTCACCTTCGATAATGAAATGCTTAGACAGTGGTTTATCAAGAGGCTGACATTAACCAATGAGATACATTGAATGGCATTGGGAACCTTTTGGATATCATTGGGCTATCGCAAATATCTCATTGCAACCCTCATATTTTGAGCATGTGTCCCCAAGAGCGTCTTCATTTTTTCGGAATGAAGGTGTGATGGAATTAAGGTATTGATTGCGCTAAGCCTTAGTGTGCCCTGTGTTCATGGACCCAAAAGCTAGAAACTTCAATTTTGATTTAAGAGTCTTGAATAGGCCTAACAAACATTACTGGTAGTTAAAGCTTCCAATTGTGGAATTTCTCGAATGAATCTTAGGTGGGGTAGTAGAATGGAAAATAATAATAACAACAGACTAGGCTTGGGTCTATGCTCAAGGTTTTCCTGATAGGCCATGACCCTAGAATCTCAAAGCGACAGAGCACATCCTTCTGTTGTGACATGGCATCCTGGGAAAGAAGACACGTAAACATAGCTTGTAACCCTTTTAGGGAAGGTGAGGACCAGTGAACCAATCAAAATCTTTAAACCAGAAGTAGGGGCTATGAATAAAATTAGAACTTGCACTTAGGGCTAACTAGGGGTTAGGGAGGATACAATAACAAGGCGGCGAGATAATGGTTTGCGGGGGAGGCTCGTGAGCTCGAGTGTAAGTTTGAATAAAAAGCAAGCCAAAACATCGCCAAGAATTTTTCCATGCCACCAAGACACCCCTACACACCAAACATATAAATCCCACGTTATGCAAATATAACTAGATTGAAAAAAATTGGAGATATATGGACACAAGTGAATTTACCACATTGTTGGTGGCCCATCGGGCTCTAAGTCACGTACAGTGATTGCAAACTCTCCACTTTGTTGGATGATTTTTTGTTTCGAAATGTCTTCCCTTGCAGGGGCCCTTGCAAGCTGCTCTTGTGAACCAGGTTCCAAATATTTTTCAAGGGCGCCGAGGGGGCCAAGACGAGAGGCGTAGCTCCCACTTCTCACCAAGAAAAGCAGTAAAAGCCAATACTAGAAAAGAGAACATTCAACAGTGACCGGGGAACAAATCACCGAAAGAAGGAAACATCGATGTTGTGGCTGTACCACCCACCAGCAAGAAAATAGTAATCAGAGTGAGAAATATTCCTTCATGATTGTTAATCAATTGGTAGTAGCTGAAAAGTTTAATGGCAGTGGTGGATGCAGATATTCTATCCCAATGCTTGAACGTTGAGTTTATTGGTACGTAAGCAGTATGTAGGTATTTACGCATGGCGTTCTCTATTCCCAATGTTGGGAAGATAATTTATTTTCTCCCCAACCACCTGGGACTATTGTACTAAAGACTTACCGCTTAGCACATCTATGTAATGGGTGCAAACCTCCATTTGAAGTGAAATAATTATCTTCGCAGAACATAAAATATTGATGAGATCTTAAAAGAAGTTTGATACTAGTGTTGTAGACATATTAAGTTGTAAATAAAAGCTAGTCTGTAACTTACATATTGCTGAAACTGCACCTGCAAGATTTAGTAATAGGGAGGAAATTGCAGTTGATAAAGTACAGGACGACTTCGGTAATAATGCATAGGCAAGGAGTGTTTTGAAACAGTATGTTTAGTGGCTGAGTTAGTTAAGTGGTACATGCGGAATTTCAGTAAGAGTGCATCTGTAGTTTAATATTAGGAGTGGACGTTACAAATCATAGGAGTGGTGAATTTCAAATTGATCTGATATTTTCTTAAGTGATTGCAAAGTTGCAAAGGTTGTAATAAAATATTGATAAGATTTCCAAAAAAATATTATACAAAATATTTATATTAACTGAATGGTCTGTCAAAGCGCTCCAGGAGAAGCGTTTTTATAGTGTTAGACATTTAGCAAATCGCTTCCAATAGTCACAACTTCTAATCGGTAGGCAAAACAAATGGTCTTGACTGTCATAGCACGCTACTAGTATAAGACTTGCCAGCAGCCATATAAAATATTATCAATGTCCAGTTTTATAAAGTGAAAAATCTGATGAACTGGGTTTGATCTACTCATAGTTTGCTCTACCGGTTGGTGGGCTTACAGCCTTTTCTGTAATAGCACATACTAGTATACAAGACGTGCCAACAGCCCTATAAAATACTATCAAGTCAGTTTTATGCTTGAAAAATGATGAACTGGTTTGGTCTACTCATTGCTTGCATCTACTCAGTATGGTGGACTTACTGGGATAGCACACTAGTATAAGACTTACCAGCAGCCTTTTTATATAAAATACTATCTAAGTCAGTTTTATGCAAAGTGAAAAATGATGAACTGGATTTGATCTACTCATGACTTGCTCTGACCTGGTTGGTGAGTTACTATTGCTAAATTGATCACAGTTAGTTTTAGGTAAAAACTAAAATAGATGGTTGATTTTAGGTAAACGCCAAACTCGATTCAGTAGATCGAATCTTTGTTTTGAGAGTTTGACATTAATAATCACTTTGCTGAGGTTATGTAATTTATTAAGATTCACTGTAATAAATGTGACCTGGCAACATTTCATTTGGTTGTCTTAAAAAATGACATGGGGATTTGTCTCACTAGGTTTGGTACTATTGCAATGGAGGTAGTTCGATTGGTATGGACACTGTAGTATTTTAGAGACTACGTGGTAAAACAGTCTACCTTCATCTAAGAACAGCCTTATAGTATGGAGGCAGAGATAGACATTATTCAGCAGTATGAATGCAGAGATTGGACTTTATCCAAAAATCTCTGATCAATCACACTCTATGGCAGACTTTACTTTGTGGCTATGTCATGATTTAACTCATCCTAATTAGTTGCATGCTATATGAAACTTGAATGTCAGTACCCAATGATTAAAACCTTACTGACTCATAGTATACAATTTATTTTGTCCCTATGTCTTGATTTAACTATCCCTAATTAGTTGCATGCATATATGAAACTTGAATGGCAGTGCACCAATGATCAAAATATTGATTCACTTCACATAGTCTGTTAAGATCAATTGCTAGTTTAATTTTCTCTGCGTGACTAATGTGCAATACAAGTTCTAAGCTTTTGCTTACAGCTCCTAAGCTTGTGCGGGCAGGGCGAACAAAGTAATGCAAAGAGGCTTATCAATATATATCAATGAAAACCGGCCTGCCCCCATGTGGAGTGGCTCGTTCTAATGTGGAAATGGGAGGTTCCAATTAAACTGCAAAATGCTTCACTTAGCTAGTTATTCGTAGCAGGATTCTTACATGGGATCAACTTGATGAAGACGTGCTTAATTGGTCCGCAGAAGCTATCTTTGTGGGTTGGCTTTTGAAGATTCTCTACACATGTTTCTGCATCTGCCCTTTTTCCTCCCCCATATGGAGAGGTAATCAATTCCCTTGAGATTGACTGTGTGGTGGACAGGGCTTCCATTATTGCTTGCTCTTTTGTCTGCTTGGTCCTCTGGCTAGAAAGCTTTCAGAGTAGGTGCCGCTGTACATTATTTGGGGCATTTGGAGGTGTAGGAACGCCTTTCATTTTTTAGGACATTTCCTCCAGATGTGAGCTTGAGACATTATTGCTCTATTTTAATGAGACTGGTCCCTGGATAATATTTCAGGACATTGGAGTATCCTCTCCTATTGGATCTTTTTTGTACGGGGCTCCCCTTTGGTGACTTTGTGTCCCAGGGTTTATAACTGCTACCTGATCCTTCTTGGGACTCTCACCGTTGTCCTCGAGGAGCCCTGGTTCTAATTGTAGGGTGGAGATGGTTGCACTCTGGAGGGCTCTTCAGTGATGCACGACTCGCCATTGAGAAGATTTTGATTGTTGTTGACCCAAATCTGTTCATCTGATTGGGTACAGGACAGAACTCTCCAGAGGTGCCTTCCTTGTCTCATTTGATGCATAATATTAGAAGCTTCTGGTGCCCTCATTCCGCAGATATATTTCCTTCAGCACATATATCGGTAACAAAACACTTTGTACAAAGTGATGCCCTTTCCAAGTGCGTACATCTACTCAGTCAGTTTTAGATAGATTTTCGTATTTTTTGGTCAATGGAGCTGTCCAGGGATCGTGGGTATTTCGAACTTCTCAGTTCTATTTCAGGACCCTGGTTTCCCTCTGCTTTTCACCACATAGATTAGATCTGCTGCATATTCCTTGGGATATGTAGGTGGTTCTTATTAACAGGGGCTCTTCTCTTTGACCGCTAGCAGATGTAGCCCTGTGGGAGGCCTTTTCGTGCCTTTTTTCTGCGAGTCTTGGCCTCTTGGGACTTTCTGTTTTTTTCTGGTTCCTGCTCTGTTTGTCAGTGATGATCCTGGTAGTTGATGTGGGATCCGTATTGCTCTTTCTTTGTATCTTTGATCTATGTTTTGTCAAGCTAATCTGCTTTATGCTTCTATCTAAGGTCTTTCTGAACTCCAGATGGGATCTATGTGATTGAACTATGTAAACTCCTTTAATGAAAATTCTGATTTCCGGACAGATCTATGTATTGAACTATGTAAACTCTTTTTTAATGAAAGATGTTCAGTGTTGAGCTTTGCTGACCTTACGAGACATACGTATTAGAATATACGAAATATTGTTTCACTTCTCACATGGCTGTTAAGATCAATCTGGATTTAACTTCCTCTGCATAGCTAATGTGCAATACTAGCTCTAAGCTTTGCTTCTTACAAGACATATGAGTTAGAATATAGAGCTTACTTGCCACTAGTTGGTGGATAAGTTTGGCTGTTAATAATAGTCGCGTCTTTTGCTGGAACTGAACACCGTCAAATTTGTCCAGACATCTGATTTGCACTTAGACATATGATTTGCAATCCCATGCCGTTTTCCGTTTCTTGTTCTAATGGTGTGGCTTGGGGACTTTTGATTCAAAGAAACTTTGGGATCTCTAGAAATAGTATAGCTCAGTATATATTAAAATTTATAATATTAGTGGAGTAAAAGTGAAATGTTTTGTTTGCTTAATGTGAAATGCCACGTGAGCAGCATCAGTAAGAATTAAAGATAAGTGTCTATCAAAAATTAGTCGAACATGAATGACAGGTATTGATCTGTTGTCTTCTTTTCAAAATGAAATCCACTTTTATTATTTTACATCATATGATTCTTATCAACGATATTTTCTTTTTTGTATCAGACTATTATATATAGTAAAAAATTAAAATACTTGTTGTGAACATACCAAATGACTCCTATTATTTTACCAGATGTGATTTTTTTCACTTTCTATATTAGTTGCATTCTTATTTTCTTTTATGTTTTTGTTCGTCACATACAATCAGAAGAAAACTTGCAGTAATTTGGTAGCTACATGCAAATTCCACTACCCTAAGATACAGAGAAACAGAAGTTCATGATGTGTAGTATGAATGTCTTGGACTACTCTGCGTCTCGGTTTGTTGTGGATTTTTTTTGTATGCATCAATGTAGTGATATCATCTACCCTTTTAATGATAAGATTTTCCTTTTTAATATCGTATTGTTCTTTTACCCTTTACACTAAGTTATGTACGCACGTGGCTTTCATTATATGCAACCCTGGGTTCTATACTGAACGTGCTAGATATATATTTCATAACGCTTCATTATTGTTGTTTCTAAAGATTACTCAACTTTGGATTTCTTTCATCCCCCAACTTCCTTCAACTCTGATTCTTTCCCATATCTTTATTTACTGCATACAGAATGAGAAAGGACTGAGCATTGAGCAACTATGGTGCGCAACTGTACATTCCATCATCCATCATGCACGGGTCACCAGTTTTCACACCTGTACATTCTCCAACGACTCCTAGTTCTCTATCCACACTCAGGAGGTCTGCGATCATGGTCAATCCTTTCCCCCTGGAGTAGTGTCGGTTTCACATCGGATTACTGTCTCCTGTAAGAAATTGTTGTTTAACTCTTCATACTATTTGGCTATTTTTGTTGTTTAATTGCATGATCGTTTATTTTTGGTCTTTGAAATTTTATGAAATTTTCAATCTTTGTCTGGGCCGAATTCTCTTTGTGATCAGTACCTCTGGCGATATGAGACTGAAGTTGAATCAGAGTAAAGGTATTTGCATGTTTTCTACTTCTATGAATACTGGACTAATCAGAAATCTTTATGTCCCAAGCTGAAATTTGCCATGCAGCTTGCTTTGTGGGATGCTCTTTTTTCAATTTTTTCTTATGGTTTGAGTGTGTGACTCTCGGAGTTCGTCTGAAAGTAATTTGTGACATATATTGCACTTTGTGTGAATGCTGCAGATCTATTGGGTAGTGCTTTTGTACCTGTTATAGTATACGAAGAGGACTAATAAGTGTCATGGCATATATTAGTTATAGCGCATTTTTTTATTAGACATCTTCAAATACTTGAATATTTAGATTCTTCTGTCCAAATTTCAAATTGTAATAGGTAAAACAACTATTATCTTGATCTTTGCTCTCTCTTAAATCTTGTAGCAATCATCTTGATTGTACAAATTGACATGGCTAAGTGTTTCGACTCGAAGAGGACATCATTTAGAGTCTGTTCCCCTTTTTTCTCAATCGAAGTTTTTTACATTGGTAGCGTAGGGCAGTGCAGGTTCAATTTCATCTCTGTTTGTTTAGTAACAAGCATTAAATATGACAGTGTTTAGCATCTGGTTCGATCTCGCAGTTCCAGCTGCACATTTCTGGACAAGTCTATTTGGATAGTGCTATGTACCATTAAAAAAAACTCATGCAGCATCAGAATACTATAGTAACTAAAGCATAAAATTGTATCTTTGGTTGTATACACTAATTGTAATGTTTCGTGAACCAGATTTTAAAGGAGAGCCTTTAATACAGCAAATTGGACTTAATTTTTCTTTCACGTTTCAGAAATTGAAATTTGTATTTGTTATGTATCCATGGATTTTTTTGTGCTTTTCAAAACAGAGAGACTTTAATAAGAACTGACCACCTTCTTTCTGTTTCAAGTAATGCTATCTCAACAAGAAATTTGAAATAACTGGATATGCAGAAGATTTTTGAAATAATGATATAATAGAAACCAGAGAGAAAAATTGGAGGCAGCAATGCAACAAGATGTATCATTCGGCATATTAACTTGGTAAATAGTTTTGATTAATCAACTTCTTTGAAAGGATGTCAATTGGGTCATCTCTACGATGATGGAAATGAAGAAGATTTTGTTCAACAAGCCCTTGGAAATGTGGAAATGGAAAGCTTGGCTCATGAAATAAAGTCACTCTAGATAGAACACTATTGAAGTCATAACAATGAACACGGCATCACTAACTACATGTCATCTTATGATATTTGCAAAGTAATTTCTTTATTTTAGAGATTGTTTTAATAGGGATATATACAAAGCTCAACATTTTTTGGTATTCCTATGTGAGGGAAAAATCAAATGTTTTTAATCGGAAACTTTGTAGTTTTTGTAAACATATCCTAAACAATTGACTCTAAAATAGCCCTCCACTTTTGTTGCTATCTTGAAAGCTGAAGTCAGTAACACTTTTTTAATACAAAGATCAATTGTTTGTCAATTTATTTTTATTTTTCTTTATAAGAGTTCTGTTAAAATCAAAGTTCTCTCTAACAATGGCTATGAGATAGCTATTAACATAACGAGTTGTCTTTAAGTGCGACTTTGTTGAAAAGTTTTCCGGTTTATTTTCTGATCTAATTTTTTCTAGCATCCGGCAGGTATTCATTGAAATCACAAATTTGATGGGTGACTATTGACACATCGAAATTGCCCATAGGATGTGGTCTAATCCATATATGCAATAAAAACTAGTAGTAAACAACACGAATCAAGATTTCACCATAATAGCTCACCATTTTGGCAATTGACTCATTGCTACGTAACATAGCTTTTGCAAATAAGCAACACTAACACTCCCTGTAGCTAAGATTTTCACGGATTCCGTGCTAGAAATCCACCGAAAAACTCCAAAGAGGCGCACTTAAAGACAACTCCTTAAGCATAATATATCTTGATAAGTTGATTTTGAGGTGGAGACCTACCTAGAGGACAACTGTACGGTTTCATTTTCATTTGGTTTAAATGAAATTGTGAGGTCATGGAATTCAATGGTTATGAATCTTTCAAATTGTTGAATTCAATTGATTTTGAAATTTTCAATTCTTGGGTGGACTAACTCGTATCCCTTGGGGACTATTTTTTTTGTTTTATGAATTACTTAATGCTACAGAGAAACACATAAAATTGTACTGGGGTGAAGTGACCCAATAGTTGAACTTTATGTTTTCATAGGAATACCACAAGTTTTTGAGATTCAGAATAGTTGTTGCATGTTAACAAAGAGGTAAACAGAGTAGTTAAAATGTTTTGTTTTATTTTTTGTGTTTCTTGCTGATGGTGACACACTGAAGCTCATGTTCTCAGGGCTACATGGCCCAGATGGTATTGTTGTTACATTATTTGGTATGGTTTTATACCTTGTGTTATCACCGTATTTGACAACCAAGGTATGTAAAACTTAAACTCACTCATGGTATTAACTTCAATAGGATAGATATGTGAAAATGTGTGATAATTATAAATTGCCCCATAAATTGACTTTATGACCCAACATAAAAAAAAATCCAAGTTGAAATAATGAAAATGAAAGAACTTAATATGTGTTAAAGTGTTTCATGTTTTATTGGCCCTTTGAGTCTACTAACTTTGCCAAAACATACACTTTAATTGGAAGACCAATAATTAAAGCATCTACATCTAGCTTAAGAAAGGAAATTATATATACATCTCATGAAAAATATGCTCAATGGTATTAATCATACTGTGCCATAATACTAACATCAATTTATCACCTTGGGTGATCCATAATCCAACATAAACTCATACTAGAAAAGGGAATGGTTGACTCCATTGAGGAATTTTCAAATCAATTACTTGATTATCCTTAGAAATCATACCTTTAATAAAGAAAAGAAATGTATACCATAAGAGTTGTCCACTCCATAGGAAATACCATTAGACATAAAAACTTCTTGTTCTATCTTTGCTTCTATCTCTAATATGGAGGATAGACAATAAATATGAAGTTTCCTTAAAGAAGAAAATTGAATTTTTTTATTAGATGAAGTGTTAACCAAATTTTGAATCTATTTAATCAATACATTATTCACGTATAACTTAGAATGTGCGACATATGACTTAAGGAATTTAATTTAAAATGTGTCTTGTTATGATAGATTAACAGGTGGCATGTCTCTTATGTGTAAGTTATGTGTTTCACAAGTTAAAAATGGCAATGAACATAAATGCCACTTAAGTCCCTCTAGAGATAAAATTCTCTTGATAGTCCATGTTGAACTTGTAAAATGGATGGGCATCAAAGATTTAATTATGTTTTTTTAAGCATAGTAGCTAGGAGCATTTGGAGGCTAATAAGATGCCAAGGTTTATGGTAGGTAGTTATTACTAAAATGTACATATATTTTATATTTTGTGAATTCTCAATTGGATTCAAACAAAAATATGTACATGTACTTGTAAGGTCAAGAGAATCTAACCCAAACTCACGACAAGTGGTTTGAAGCAAAGAGGGTAACTTGTACCTGCTAAGGGGTTAGCTAGTGTGAGCCCTAGTTCATGACATTGACAACTTGTGGGAGTTGTGACATAGGAGAATGGGTCACTTGCATCACAAATATTTATTGATATTGAGGGAGATTGTCACTGGTCTTCCAGAATTTAGCGTAGAGCAACATGGTGTGTGCAAGGGATGTGCACTTGGAAAGTATGCCAAGACTGCTTTCCTAGCAATGAGATAAGGTCCAAGGGGATCTCAGATCTTGTACATACATATGTGTTTGGTCCTATGTTAGTTGCATCCTTGAGTGGGTTCCAATTACCATGTGACCTTCATTAATGGTTTCTTTAGGAGGATGTGGATCTACTTCATGAAGACCAACGATGAGGTTTTTGGTTAGTTGAAGGAGTTTAGGGCTCTCATGGAGAATTAAGAAAAGAGGAATATTAGAGTTATGAGTTCAGTTAATGGGGGCGAATATAACTCCAACGACTTGAAGAATTTTTGTCAGGAGGCAAAAATTAAAAAGGAGCTGGCAATACCTTACAACCCACAAAAGAATGGGGTTACATAGAGGAAGAATAGGGCCATTGTTGGACTTGCCAAGGCAATGATTCATGACTAGGATATGCCCATGTTTTTGTGGGCAGAGGCATGTAATATGGCAGGGTATGTATAAAACATGTCCTCATAAGGTCTCGGGGGACAAGACTCTTGAGCATGTATTTACAGGGTGACACTGGACGTTGGCCATTTTTGTATATTTGGTTGTCCAATATATTTCCACATACCTTGGGAGAAAAGAACAAATTTGCAACCCTTAATATAGAAGGGCATCTTTGTGGGGTATATAAAGACTTCATAAGCATATAGAGTATATATTCCAGTGAAAAGGAAGACTATGGTGAGGCAAGATGTCAGGTTTGAGGAGGGTTGAGCATTCAAGAAGTTACATGAGCCCCTTCCAGTCGGTATAGAGGAAAAGGAGTAGGGGGCTTCAAAGATTGAGGAGAGACCATCACCACCTAGAAGAAGAATTCAATCTTTAGGTCAAGAGAAGGAGTTGGAGGCTCTTTCTAGTTTTGTCTAAAAAAAGCCGAGATGGGCAAAGTAGACACTAAGAGATGCTTAGGAGCATGTCGAGCCTCCTAGGAGTACTTTTAGGAAGAGAAAAACACTAAGACAACCTTCTAGTTATATGGCTCTCATGAGTAGCATAATGGATTTCAAGCCTATTAATTTTGAGGAGGAAACAAGCCAATCGGTTTGGAGGGATGCCACGATGGAGAAGTATCACTCCAATATGAAGAATGATGTGTGGGACATTGTGCCAAGGCTAGAAGGCAAATCAATTGTGAGCTCTAGATGGATCTATAAGATCAAGCATGTTGCAGATGGCAATGTTGAGGAGTAAAAAGTGAGGTTTGTGGTGAGAGGGTTTTCACAAAAAGAGGGAGTGGACTATGGAGAGACATTTGCTCCAGTCACCATGTATACTTCTATTTAGGTGGTTGTATATATTGCTTCAATGATGGGGTGGAGGATACATCATATGGATGTGAAGACAACCTTCCTCAATGGGGTTATTGAGGAGGAGGTGTACATTGAGTCACCTAAAAGCTTTGAGATACATAGGAGGGATTCTCATGTGTGGAGGTTGAATAAGTATTTATATGAACTAAAGCAAGAACCAAAAGCATGGTACTTAAGGAATGATGGGCACTTATTGAGCATGGGCTTCACCAAGATTGCAGAGGTGAATCCCAACTTGTACTTTACATTAGTTGGAGATAATCCACTCATCTTGGTGTTGTATGTTGATGATATATTTCTCACATGGTCAAAGAAGCTCATCAAGGTGTGAAAATAGTAGTTGGATTTAGAGTTTAAGATGAAGGATATATGCTATTGAAATTCAACAAGATGATGAGCTTAGTGAAAAGAGTCGCCTTCACTAAGTGGGCCTGCAGGCTATTTTTGGCGCAAGTCTATTTTTAGACATGGTGATCATATTTCAGAAGTTGCAGGATGCTCTTTGTGGATGGTTGATCAAGTTGGAAAAATGGATGAAATTCTATTTTTAGAATATTGGGCAAAGTCTATTTATAGATCAAGCCGATCTAAAAATAGATGCATGTCGATTATTATTAGTTCTTAATAATAATCATTAATTAAACAACAACTTATTCTCTTGGAGATAATTGAGTTTCATGGCACGATGTGGCACATCACAATGGTGGAATTACACATTTCCTGGTACACTCGAGTTCATGCATGGAGGACCTGGCTAGAAACTCAAGTGGCAAGAAAGCTAGACAATAATGGAAGAGTAGTTCATGTAGTTGTATTCAGTTTAACTCAGTTAGACTCAGTTGAGCTAGTTGTATCTACTCTAACTAAATGATACACTAGTGAGAGTGGAGTGAATTAATTAGTTAATTAATTCACAAATAATAACTCATTAATCAACTGAACAATACAGCAGTTAACTATAGTGCATGGCAGTTCCAGTGGAGACCCAGTGGAGAGATAGGTGAAAGGGCAAGATAGACTATTTGTTGTGACTATAGTGATGCATTGATTGCATCACACACGCATTGGGGTTGCCAATGAGGATTGCGCAGTCAGGGCAAGGGTAATTCAAATTCATTCAGAGCTATTCTTCAACAGGGATTGTGCAGCGGAGGCAGGCTAGCAGGTGGCAGAGATCGGTGCATGGATTTGCAAGATATTTCTTGATTAGTGTATGATGATTGTACTGTACTGAGAGCTTGATAAGCTTTGTAAGAGGATTGTCATATGATTCCATGATACATAATATATAGTTGGGGTTTTCAGCTTCAGGCTTTCCCGGTTAAAAACTGTGTTATGTGCAATTGATTTTTGTTTATGCTTCACATGTGTGTGAAATTAATTTAATGCAAATATATTAACAAGTGGAATGATTCAGTATCTTGCATAAAGTTAAATAGTGTGAGATCAGATGAATCTAGGACATATGCATGCTTAGTGCATATAATTTCTACATGGTATCAGAGCATTGTTGATTGAAGATTGCAATTGTGAAGTGAGTTTGTGCTGGTGGACAATTCGAATTTGCTACAAAATATTCTTGGTGCAGAAGTTGAGTATACATTGAAATGGCTTTCAATGGGTTGGCATTGGAGTATGCCCTTGATGGGAGCTTCTGAATTACATAGCTTGAAGGACAAGATGGAGCCTAAGGGCCGGTGGATAATGGTCATTGTTCATCGAATTGATAGCGATGTTCCTAAACCGGGATCCTATTATACTTTATTTTTTATTAGTAGACTTAAAATTATATCATGCCTATATACTTTTAATTCTAGAGTATATTGGTTTACTAGCTCTCACTATCGAAGGTCCCTAAATTTGCAATAAGTAGAATAAAACAATTTTTTTCCAATTTTTTATGGGAAGGGAAGAAAGATTGGGTTGACTTTCATTTGGAAAAGTGGGAGGTGTTGTCTCAACCTAAATCTTGTGGAGGATGGGGATTTAAGAATCTTCACTGGTTCGACTCAACTCGGGAAATGAAAAATCTGTGGCGAGTGATCATTGGTACAGGTCTTTAGAGCTCAATAATCACTAAAAAAATACTTGAAATACTGACCCTTTTCAGAATGGATCTGAATGGCTCAATCCTCAACCTACAAAGGAGGATCAAATATTTGGAAAGGTTTGGTGATTATTGTGCCTTGGATAAAAGCGTGGTTGGCGTGGGATATCGACAATGGTAATAACATCAAGCTAAGAGTGGAACCATTCATTGTAGGAACATCATTTTTCAAAATGTCAGAGGATCTTATTAATCAGTTTAATGTAGATGGTATACCAAGGCTTATTCACACATTTATGCTAAGCTCCAAAGTCAACTTCAATGGCAAATGTAAGACTTTGGTGGATTTTGGTCTGCAGGGTAATCTAACAATGGAGTGGAAGGGTGTTGAAAAGTCAACAAAAAATGTGTCTAATTTAATTTTCCCTTAATTAAATTGGACAATAAAATGGAATCTTATCTCATAATCACTTGTAATAGTTAACTAAATATGATAAACTCAATTAGCTCATGAATTTGGAGTTGAGGGTGGTTGGTGAGACATGCAGAATGATTCTATTAGTTATTAAGTCCAAGTTGCAATTGTGCATTATTTTAATGCATGAGAAATCCGTTAACTCAATTAATTGAGTTAAAATAAGTTAAAATAGTTGTAACTGTTTGTTGCACTAGTGAGAGGTCAAGTGAATTAAATCATATTTAATTCACATGCAGTGATCTGTCATGTAAACTGATGATTTACTATTAATAGCTACATGCATGTCAGTTCTGATGGAGACCCAGTTGAGACAAAGGTTAAAGGGATGTTAACTATCAGTTGTATTATTAACACACTGCCTGCTTGCAGTGATACACCCATAGGATTTCCCATGAGCATTGCACAGTTTTGGAAGGCTGAAATTCCTAAAGAATAGGGATTGCATTTCACATGAATTGCATAAGCATGGCAGGTTGAGAAGAGGCTGAAAATTGGCTAAGTGTTGGTCGATTTTGTCCAGATCAGTGTGAGACAGTTGTGAGAGTGCAATAGACTCTTGTGAAAAGAGTGCATTGTAATTGTTTCATGATTCCTTGGTGAATATACAATAGAAGATAAAGGGAGTTTGAGCAACAAACTTTCCCCAGGAAAAATATCTGTGTTGTGGATTGATTTGATTTTTTATTTTACTTATTGTGATTGGCGATCATGTTTATTTTACGCAATTTATTTGTAGAAGGATTCAGTATCTTGCTTTAGTACATTGCATGATCGGATTGAATCCATTGGTATACACACTGTTTTCATAATTTCTACATGGTATCAGAGCGCAGGAAATCACTATAGTGGAAAAAAAATTGAGTTTGTGCTGAATAGCATTCAAATTTGCAGAAATATTCTTTGGTGCGACATGTGGATCAAGATGGCTTTCAATGGCTTGATATTGGAATATGCACTCAAGGGCAGTTCTAATTATATTGAGTGTAAAGACAAGATGGAAGCAGTTCTGGAGGATAAGGGGTTGAAAGAATTCATTGATAATGACATTCCCAAGTCCAAAACAACATATTCCGCTCTTCTTGATGCTTGGCAAAAGAAGGTTGCAAAGGGGAGGAGGATATTATTAGAGGGAGTACAAAACCACATTGTCTCAAGTCTCCATGGCAAAGCGATTCCATATGCAATGTGGAAGGCTTTGACTTATCTGTTTCAGAGTAGCAGTGACCACAAAAAATTGGCACTGAAGGACAAGCTCAGGAAAATCAAAATGGAGAAAGGCGACACTATTCCGAAATATTTAACCAAGTTCATCCAATGTTGAGATGAGCTTGGGAGTGTCGGAATTACTGTAGCAGATGATGACTTAGTGAGCCTAGCTCTTCTAGGCCTTCCCAAGAGTTTTTATAGTTATCAGGACTCTGTCAATGGGAGGGAGAAGCTACCAGATTGGGAGTGACTTTGGTCGGATTTGGTACAAGAATAATTCAAGCGGAATAGCAGGGATGGATCCTCATCCAAGACAGATGATGAGGAAAATTGCGCCTTGGATAGTAAGGAAAAGAAGGGGAAGGGAAAGAAATACTATTCCAAATCTGAGACTGGAAAAGAAGGCAAGAGGCGTGACATGTCGAGAGTGAAATGTTTTCACTGTCACGAGCATGGAAATTATGCCACTAATTTTCCACAGAAGAAGAAGAACAAGAAGGCTTCAGGATCTGTAGCTGGTGAGGCTTTGGCCTCGCAATTTGAGTTGGACTTCTCGCTCATCGCATGCATGTTGTCTAGTGCGATGGGATCAGTGTGGTACTTGGATAGTGGTGCATCTTTCCACACGACGAGAGACAAAGAACTTTTCAGTAGCTTGGAGGAGAAGGATCTCCAGATGCATATAGAAATGGGTGATGACAGTAGGTATAACGCTATCAAGATTGGTACAGTTACCTTCCAGAGACAGTCAGGTAAACCCTTCTTACTAAAAGATGTCATGCATGTACCAGGATTGAAAAAGAATTTGGTTTCAGTTGCAATGTTGGAGGATAGAGGTTATGATGTGGTTTTCAGTGAATGGAAAGCATTCCTTTGTCACAAAGCCACATGACAATCCAAGAATATTGGGATTCGTGTGAATAATCTCTACAAAATTGATGTAGATGGCTGCACAACATTGATGGGTAAAGCAGACAAAGTGGTGAGTCCGGATGAGGGTGAGTTATGGCACAGGAGATTGGGCCATCTACACCACACAGCTTTGAAGGTCATGCAACAAATTTCTACAAGGCTTCCAAAGGGTACTCTTGCGCAAATATACATATGCAAGGGATGTACCACGGGGAAGTATGCAAAGGCCAATTTTCACAAAAATGAGAATCGAGCAGCGAGAATCCTTTAGAGAGTTCACTAAGACGTGTATGGACCATTCTCTACAGCTTGGAGAATAAAGCACATGTATTATGTGATCTTTGTTGATGCTTTTTATAGAAAGTGTTGGATCTACTTCATGCAAAAGAAAGATCAGACGTTCTCAAAATTTTGTGAGTTCAAAGCACTGGTTGAAAAAGACACGGGACGCATATGAAGGCTCTGAGGAGCAACAATGGTGGCGAGTACATCTCCACTAAATTCAAGAACTTTTGTAGCAAAGAAGGAATTCAAAGAGAATTGATTGTGCCTCATAACCCACAATATAATGGGTTTGCAGAAATAAAGAACATAACAATTGTGGGTGCAACACGAGCAATGTAGCATGATCTGGGCCTATCGTTGCATCTGTGGGTGGAGGAATGCAACACAACAGTATTTGTGCAAAACCGTAGTCCTCATCGGATACTTGGCATGAGTACACCAGAGGAGGATTTTTCTGGTAAGAAACTTGATGTTTCATATTTTAAAATTTTTGGCTCATCTGTCTATTGCCATGTGACCAAAGTTTCTAGGAAAAAGCTATAACCAATAGCTGAGATTGGGATATTTTTGGGGTACATTGATACTCCCCACAAATATCGGGTGTATCTACCAAACAACATGATGACTGTTGTGAGACAGGATATAAATTTGATGAGGAGAAAGCCATGCGATTGTTCCTTGAGAGGGAGCTTGATTTGCATGCAGATGAGGAACTCTTGGTTCCGAAGGATGAACCTCAAGATGTGGAGCAACCACATGTGGAGGATCATGTGGTGGAAGAAAACACTCATGCAGAGCCATCCACCAGACATGGTAGAAGACGCACCACAGAAGCCGATGGATTGAGACTTGATGTGGCAGAACATGTAGGAGCACCTACATCACTGCGCAGACAGAGACAAGTCTCTAGACAGGTTTACTGGATATATGGCTCTTATGATAAAGTGTATTGTGACAGAACCATCCTCTTTTGAGGAAGCAGTGCAACAACCAATTTGGCTTAATGCCATGGTTGAGAAGTATGACTCCATTGTCAAGAACAGTGCATGGGAAGTTGTCCCAAGACTAGTCGAGAAATCAGTGGTTGGATCTAGATGGATCTATAAGGTGAAGCAAGCAGCTAATGGGAGTTGGGAGAAGTACAAGGCTATATTTGTAGCCCGAGGATTCTCACAAGTTGAGGGGATTGACTATGAGGATACTTTCACACCGATTGCGAGATGCTCATTGATTAGATCTATCCTTGCACTCTCAACGCAGATGGGGTGACAGATACATCAGATGGATGTGAAAACTACGTTTCTCAATGGATTTATTGAGGAAGAATTGTACATAGAGCAGCCAAAAGGTTTTGAGATCTTTGACAATGATTCACATGTGTGCAGGCTCAAGAGAGCATTGTATGGGCTGAAGCAAGCACCTTGTGCTTGGTACACCAATATTGACAGTTATTTCACCGAGTTGGTCTTCATGAAGAGTGAAGCGGATGCGAACCTGTACTAGATTGTGGTTGATGGTAAGCTTTTTATTATCATAATTTATGTTGATGATCTAATTTTGACAGATGATGAGCAACTCATAACTTCTTGCAAAGAGGATCTTGCAAGAGTTTGAGATGAAGGATATGGGACTCCTTCACTATTTCCTTGTTTTGGAGATATGGCAGCGCGATGGTGAGCTATTTGTTTCTCAAGGCAAGTATGGCAAAGATATTCTGAGTAAGTTTCACATGGAGAGCTGTAAATCCATGGAGAATCCTCTTGCAGGAAACTGGAGGAAGGAAGATGCTACTTCAGGTGAGGTAGTGGACGCTACTTGTTGGACTGTATTAATCACTATTAAATGACTAAGACGGTACACATAAGTTATCAATCCAGGGATGTCTTTTATTTCAATGGCAGTTGCATTGTCTGTGTCGATACATCAAAACAAAAGAAAATCAAAATAAATAAATCGTTGCTGAATCAATTAATGAAAGAAATCACTAATGCAGGAATAAAAACAATCTACAAGAATGTAATGGCTCAATTAAACTCTACGTAGCGCCACACAACAATTACACCAGCTGGTATTTCTAATCACATCTGTGTAACAACATAATAATATCGAAACTGAAGTAGATATACTTACATCCATAACAACAACAACACTTCCACCAATACACAAAACAAATACGAAATATAATACATCCGCTGCAGTCCCTGCTAAAGAGGAGGGCCCTTCCTCCCTAGTAGGGCAGAGGAAGAGATAGAAACTAAATGGAAATTAAACCAGACAATGCATGTAACAACAACGTGATATCTTTGTATTAAAGTGACCAAAATTACAGAGCCAAAAGTAATACTGTTCTCCGCCAACCCTTTGACCTCAAGGGTTGAGAGTTATATAATGGTTACATGTTCAAAAAAACGAGGAACGGATCAGTCATGAGAATCTTACAATTCTCATGTTGAGCAAAATAAGATACATGTTAAGTGGAATTATGAATTACGGATAAATCATTCTTCCCTAGACAGGCGCTAATCTAGAACATCAGGTCAAATACTTTACGACTATCTTTCCTAACTGTAAACAGACACACAAAATGAAACAAGAAGCTTACTTGGAGTCCAAGCGCTTTCAAAATCTCCTTCTGTTGATTTTGTTGTAGCTTCAAATTCCAACCGGCTGTGCAAAATATTTCCTGCAAGAATGAACACTAAACAACAAGAGATAGCAATAATACAGGTGTCTATTCAAGTTATTTAGCTAAATCAATAAAGCATAAACCATATACATCAACTAAGAAATCATGATATAGAAAATCAAAGCTTATACAAATGAATTTAGGGAAAAATAAGCAGTAATCTTTATTGATGATAGAAGGGGAGATTACAACCCAATGATCGATTTAGTGTCACCATCTCCAGGAGCATCCCAGCCTCATCACAATGCAAATATCTCCAGCAATATGTGACTCAAATCAAACCCTCAATTGAAATTCCACCAGCATTTCTCTACTCAAATTCTTCCTTCTCAAACAATAAGATCTGTGCTCAATTTATAAAGGAACTAAAGGTATTTTTACAATCAATGACTTTCCAATAATAGGCAAGTCATGTTCCCAATCTTGTAGATGTCAAATGGACACTTGGATTCAAAGCTTGACACATGTGAACTCTTCTAGAAGGCACTGGCCAAGTGGAGATTCCGGAACAAAGAGAATTTCACTCCCAATGTGACTAACGCACCTGTGAATGTCGAGAAGTGCTTTGCAGAGCAGCCTTACATGGGGCTACCTGCATATGCAATGAACTTAGTCCCTTTAGATGCAGTGTTGATGAGTTTTCATATTATATATTATAAACTTCAAATCTTTGAAACCTTTGCAGATGAAAGTCATGTATGATTTGTCTTGTTCTTTGTCTTAAGACATATAGCAACTTGAAATGATAGGGGATGATAGACCCTATTCATTGGTCCTGGAGATGATGTCCAGTTAACTGGGTCATTGGGAATGGAGCCCAAATTGACCTATAACAAATTTCCCCCTAAAGGAGGAAGTCAGAATAATAATTAAAATTTTTTGATTGAAATGCTTTACACTGTGATGGGATGGAGATGAAGCAGAGTGGCGACCTGCATCAATCTTACAATACATTACATCATGATATATCCTCTTTGATCATAATTACTAAGGGTATGCATTGCCATGTTCAAAACATAAACAATCTAATAACATGTACATAATTCAGAAAGTCATCTATATTGGAATGTTGCCCAATACAGACATGCCTACAGATATAGGCCCATGTTCGGATGACAATCTGTATGTAAGGTCACCGTACAGATGATTTGTACAAAAATCCTGAAATTGCAACTCGGATGGATGAAACTAGATCCGAGGTCTTCTTATCTCATTCACTCGATCATTTGGGTACAAGTCTAGCCATGTGAATATATGATTTGTGTTCGAACATGGAAAGACATCGTTTGATTACCAGCCAATGATGTGAGCTGTTAACAAACGCGAGAGAACCATCATTAATGTCAATGGCCCTCAAGGTATTGCAGTACATTTTGTAAGGCGTGAATAGATGATTTGATGTCGAATGCCAAACAAAATCTTTCGGTCAAATGTCTAGAAGCGAGGATCTTGTCGATGCTGTAACAAGCCTCATGGTACTGGAAAATAATGTTTCTAAGTGAACTTCCTGGATAATGATTTGTCGTTGACAGGAAGCCACCTTATTGTGAAACGGGAGATATTGATTTCAGAGACAAAGCTATGACTTGATATAACAATTTTCAGGGATGACGGTCAAGATAATGAAGGTTTATGAGTATTGCAAATGGATGAGTATTCACCAGATGACTTCTCTTGAACATATTGATGACATTGAGATGAGTTGGCAGCATTGACCCAAACCAAAGTGAAGGTATGATGAACCATAGGTATGAATGAACCGTCAAGAAGATTACCCAACCCAAATAGTCATGGACATGGAGTGAAGGAAGTGTCATGTTCAAGAGCGACTTGCTACCATAAAGAATTCTGCTCACTTTTCCCAAATTTTCCTCGGTCATTTGTCGACCAGTACCTCTTTATTTTTTAACAAGCTTGAGGAGGATAACATTTGCTTGATCTATAATTCAACCCTTCGGGCGAATAATATATCGCTATTTAATAATTTAACGAGTCTAACGATGAATGAAACTCGATTTTCACCATGATCGACAAGCTCGTTGCTATTTTATGTTTTAACGAGATTAAAAAAAGTGACAACCCGATCCTTTTTCATATTTATAGAGTTTGAAAAAGAGGACGAAAGAAAACTCCAAAAGTAATTTTTGGTAAAGTTGTCGCTCATATCCGAAAAAGTGTAAAATAATATCTGAGAGAACCTCATTAGTCATGTTCGACCAAGGTATTCCTTTTTCATAAATAATCTATCTCAGTCCGGAAAAAGGTTAAACTTATACTGAGTAGATATCAATTCATTTACTTTTACGAGCTTGAAAATACAAGTGTTAGACAATCTTTTCACATTATCGAAGTCTGAAAAGAGCTAAAAGAAGACTCCAGGGGTTCATTTTTCACTGTTATCGAAGCTCGAAAAAGAGATAAAAGTGCGCTTCAAATCCTTTTCATTTTTAACAAAGCTCAAAAAATAAGGAGAAAAAGTATGCTTTGTGGTCAAATCATTGTTGAAATAAATCTGCACGACTAATCTGTTTGTCAGTTGTGAGACCTGTTTCATAGCAACACCAAATAGATTAAAAATACCCGTTTCATGATAAAAACGTAATAAAACTATAGTCATAACAATAAATATAATTTGCAAATAATTAAATGACTATTAAAAGTAGTTTCACTATTCATTTTTACCATTCCAAAGTTACCATTTGCATTTTGGAGCTCTGAACCTGATTTTGCCTCCGAACTTCAGCTGTTGATTACGATCGTTTTCGTGGACGGATTTCGTTGCCTTATGATCCAGGTTAGTGCCATGAACCTCCTCTTCCCTTCAGTATTCATTTCATTTCCAAATTCTGCAAATTTTTAGGGTTTTAAGGCCCCTAAGGTAAATTCTGCCCAAAAAGAGGGAAACACACCCCTGAATGTCGAAACTTGCATTGCATAGCAAGTACAGTGAAGGTTACTTGCACATGCAACACACTGTCTCTTGTTAGGGAGTGCATTACACACAATATAGATTTTTGCTTCTCACATTATGCTCAAAATTTACCTAGTTTTTTGCATTGATTGGAATCTAATGGATCTTATGGTTGTATTTCAGGTTTCCATAGGATTACAATGACGATTACATGGAGAGAAAGAGAACATGAAGAACAAGATATGATTGCACTAAATGATCCGGGTATAGTAAGAGCCTAAGAGATTGTGGACTGCTTAAGTACTTCAGGTTTTCAAGGATGATGCAACAAATAGAACTCTTGGAGCTCTTAGTTTGAGCATGGGATCCAGCTATTGAGGCATTTCATATTAAGAACAAAGTGGTTCCCATAACAGTCGAGGATGTATACTTTCTCATAGTTTTGTCGAGGAGAGGCTTGCCTATTTCACTCTCAGGGTCTATTGTTGGAGGGGAGACTGTGAGAGATTATATTCTCCAATATTGCTATCTAGGGGCAGAGCCAAGCAAAGATGGAAAGATAAACATTTGGGATGTTAGAGATTTCCCTTTGAGAACTATCATTTTCATGATCGCAAAACTTTCCGGTACCGTTACACTACATGTAGCGAATAGATCGTATATGCAGTATGCACTAGAGTGCTTGGAGCCAACATTCTTCAACTGGTCTGAAGCTGATCTTTCTTAGATAAAGGAGCAACTGAAGAAAGAAAAGGGAGGAAGGAAGAAGAATTTCAGTTATGGTTCAATCCTTATATCCTTCGCTTTAGAACGGTTTCCACTGATGCAGCCACAACATGTGACACTAGATTTGTCTAATCATATTGATCCGCGGATGTAGATATGGGTAGAACTCATGGGTAGGCATGCAGACCAATCTACCATTGTGTTCTCAACTGCGCTCTTTGCCTAGTTCTGGCGACAAATCATCTTTATTGATGAGTATGCATATGCAGGCGTTGATTTCCGAGGAGATCCAAATTAAGCATTACTAGAAGGCGCTCAGTCGGGTGAAATGGGTAAGAATGTTTTGACCATGTTTTTTTTATTTTTCTAAGGTTTATACAATGTTTTTGTTTTTTGATGTGTTCCCAAGACTAAAATAAATGTTTGATGTAATGCAGATGTTGTTCGTGTTCAACCAGTAGAGGAACCAGTGCGTGAGGCAGATGCGCTAGCAGAGAGGGCTGTCGGGAGAGCAGTCCTTCAGGATCTTGATATGGCTGAGACTCTGGCTGAGCTTCGACAGCACATAAAGGGGTTGACAATCGGGATTCTGGATTGCCGGATCGAAGAGTTACCCACGCGACTGCAGCGACACACTATTGCAGTTCCTAACCGCTGGATGTGGTTACTATGTAGGATAGCTATATCTATAGCATGTTACCACGAGCACCACTAGTTTACTTGTGACATTTTTCATACATTTTGAGGTCAAATGACCAATGTGTCTTGGGCACAAATTTTGTAAAAACCTATAACTATCTATCTATATGATTTCAGAGTTTTCCTATGTTTATGGTGCAATCCTATTCAATGATGTGAATGTTTTATTTGCAAATGTCTATCTAAAACTTGATTAGCTAATGAATCAGTCAATGTGTTCAAATTTCTGGAAATATGTTGATATTGAATAAAATCAAAATGTCTTTCCAAAAGTTGAACTCTTAAGAACAATCTATGTAGTGTTGGATTTATAACAATATAAACACTATTAAGTTGTAATACCACAAGTTGTGAGTCTAACCTTATGATTATGCGGTTAATACCAAATGAAATGGCATCAAAGAGAAGTTCGATCAACGCGCTATATTCAACGATATTGTTTGTCAATCTACCAATACAAATCCCTTGAAAACTCACTAACTTGCCGTTCGGAGCAAAAATGGCCCACGCTGCAGAGAATAGATTCTGCGTACTATGACTAGCACCATCAACATATCCAACAAATGGTTCCGAAGATTTAGACATTTGCGATGAAATGTAAATCGGATTACTAACGTCAAGAAAAATCTAAAAGCAAACTAAGATAGTGAATGCAAATCAACAACATATATATATATATATATAATACAAAAAATTAGTATGCTCATGATTAAGCATAGTAACGTTTCAGATACAACCCATTTCTAGGTTGTGCCAACGGAATTCCATCATAATCAACCAACTCATAGGCACCCTTAGCAAGAACTCTTTTGACAATATAGGGGCCATGCCATAATGGCTCAAACTTTCTTGTACCTATTACATCGGCTTCTTGATTGTAAAGAAGGACCAAGTTGCCCTCTGATAAAATGCGAGGCTGGACATTTTTGTCGTATTGCGCCTTTATACGTCTCTTATGAGCTTCGTTGGTGAATTGGGCTTCATGACGCATTTCATCAAGATGGATGAGGTTAAGGAGACGCGCTTCTTCTTCTGAGGTATCAGGTAACAAGTCGATTGCGAGTTTTAACGATGGTATTTCACATTGGATTGGTAAGATAGCTTCCAGACCATACACCAATTGAAAAAGAGTAAAGCCAGTTGCGTTTCTCACCGAGGTTCGATACGCCCACAAGGCGGAGTACAAGATCAAATGCTAGTTTCTTTTACAAACTCCTATCATTCGTTGAAGCATTTATTCAAGAATCTTGTTGATAGCTTCAACTTGTCCATTTGATTGTGGATAATAAGGAGTAGAATTATCACGTGACAATCCTAACTTGGTAGTTAATTCAGTCATAATGTGATTTCGAAAATGCTTCCCATGATTTGTAACTATAGCCTATGAGACCCCAAATCGTGCAATAACATGATTAAAGAAAAACAATGCAACTATTTGTCCTGTGTTGTTAAATGTAGGCATCACTTCGACCCATTTGGTAAAATAGTTGACTGTGACAATAATATAACCATGCCCCCTGGATGAACGAGGGTTACAGGTCATGAAGTCAATACCCCATTTTGAAAATGGTCCCACAAAGACAACATGATGCATTGGCGCTAGTGGTTTGCGGATTTTACGATAAAAAATTTGGCACACATGAAAACTTCTGACCGCGAGGATGAAATCTCGAAAAATAGTAGGCCAAAAGTAACCGGCGTGGAGAGCATATCCAGGGTAGCATATCTAGATATCAAGTTGATTTTTGCAAAGTTAACAAATAGTTTAAGTAGGAGGAAAATTAACTTGCATTCTGAAATAATTTATGTTTTGCAGATTTAGGTACCAAAACACCTAGATAATTAGCCAAAGTAACTGGCCCAAGTCCACGCATACTTAGCTAGTTCTTTTTCTAGTGTAAAGAGTCATTAGTTTAGTTCAATTTTTGCACTAGGATTTCGGGACTAGGACCGAATTTTCGATAGAAGAGCAAGTAATCTCTGCTGCCTTTGCACCGTCCGGTGATCCTAGGAAAGCATATGAACACTCTCTATTCACAACTCACCATATCCCTATATTTGATCACATAGATTAACTAGGAAAAATAGAAAGTGACCCATATCCACACATGTTTTTCTTTTGAGCAAGGAACAATAGAACATAGTTTAAATAGGGGATTTTGAAAAGGATCATCGCATATCCACACGTTCAAACTATGTGCTTGTTCACTTTTTCTCACACACATCCACACCCTAAGCAAAGCAAAGACACCTAAAACTAACTTAACAAAACTCACTAATTCTCCCCACAGGGGCCACAAAAGAATTTATAGTCTAAGTTAGGATCAAGGGGGTAGGAATCTAATAAGATGCCTTGATCATTCTTCATCTTGAAACATAGTAGTTAACAGTTTAGGGAACTTTCATATCCACCTATCATCCCACGGGAAAAAAGAAAAAAAAAAACCCGAGCGCGATAAAGACCGGATTTAGAGGGGGTTAGGCTTAGGCGCAGTGCGTGCAGTATTAGTTGGGGCTACCTGGCCTGTCTAATACTCGGTACTGTTAGTTGAACTACCAAGAAGCCCAAGACTCGAATGCTCACGTGGGACAGTGGTGCTTAGTGGCAAAAATTAGGGCATCCTTTCCCTATAGGTGACAGTGCAGGCAAGCAGTACTAGATCCTCTACCCTTACCTTGGTGGATTTTCTTCGGTTGACTGTGGGCATCGCTAGCTCTTACGAGACGTTGTGCCAGCATTCGTAAGATATCTTCTTAAGGCCCAGTTACATTTGAGCATGTGAGGACGATTCGCTCTTCTAGGATTTGAGTGTCATACACAAACAAACAAAAACCATATTTTTTTATTGACTGATCATATAGGATTAATCCAAAGGGAAAATTTATTTTATTTTCACTTTCTTTAATGTATGTTAACACCCCAATTTGTGTGTTGAATTTTAAAAAAAAAATAGACATTTGAACTTTAAATCCTAAGGGGGTGGACCCCAAGGGATGAGTATGGTGTGAATGTAATTGCATATTTTATTTGAGGAAATAAATAAAATGATTGTGCATTTTGACCAAGATGAGAATGAGAGATCACTTGCCAAATCCATGAGGATGGATAAGGCAACAAATCCCCAAAATCTTTCAAAAATCCTTGAAAGAAATTTATTTAGATTTGAGGAGGAATCTAAAATTCCCCAATGAAGAGGAGTAGTTGGGAAGAGGTGAGAAAAAGCTGGAAAAGCTGAGGAAAAGCTTAAAGCAGCTTTAAAGGATCCCAAGATGGGAAGCCTAGGCTAAACAGGAAAGAAAGCATCCTGCTATTCTGGACGCAGAATTAGAAACATGCTTGGGGAATTTTGAGCTTAAATAAGCTGCTCCTAGGCTGATCAGAGGTTGATCAGTGCCAAGAGGTGATCTCTGCTCGGGGGTGAATCCTGGGAGATAAAGAGGATTCTAAGGTTGGGAGGTTGGTCAATTTGCAGATTTTGGTATGCTCTGAAACTCTGGTTTCTATGTCTTATTGTAGTATGAATTGGCTACATATAAAATTTATTTTATGAAAATGAGAAGTTGGTACTACATTTAACAGAATCTGTCTTAAGGTAATTCCCTTCTAGATTCTGTCTAGTTGCAGACCAGCAAACCATAGAGTAGCAAACCCCAGAATCTCTAAACCAATGTCGGTTTAAATCTGAGGTTTTTTGGCCTCTACAGATGAGTAAATTTTGTTATATTCCTGAAAAAAAAAATATGATACACTTATGGGTATGATAGAGAAACAGTATAGTAGTACTGAAATATATACCTGATATGGATCAGAAATGAGAACAGAAAGTTATTAGAGTTTAAAGGGTAAACAGGAGTATTCTAGCACTTATCACATTTATGCATGGTATATGTGAACATTCTAACCATTACAAGGAAAAAAAAACAAAGGAGTAACTATATTTTAGATGAACATCTCAAATTGTATAAAGGGTGGATTCACATCTAACCTGTATTATTCCTCTTTGATAAAATCTTAACATAGAAAATAATTATCTTAGCAAAGGATTGCACTGAGAATGAAAGTCCTCTAACCAATCATTAGTAGATGTATAAATGTGTACTTCAAAAGAAAAATCGAAATTTGAGTAAAGACTCTAGAATGAAAATTGTATTTTCATTACACCACAGATTTTCTCTACCTATACCATGGGTCTTCGACCCCATTACCATACCCACGAAAATTCATTTCGAGCTAAACATCTTTATTCACTCACCAATGAATACTTATATTGTCCTAACATGAAATATAGGTAAAGGTGAAATATTATTAAATTATCTAAATGCGCATATGACCTCTACATCGAGTTTGTTAAACTCCGGTATATAAGTGAAGTAAACAGCACAGGCGTAAACAAAAACAAAACCCAACATATGGTCGCGATAAAATTATTGGTATGAACGTAAGGTAATAATTACCTAGCTGGAGGGCGCCGAGGACGATATAGTCATTCGTTCGACCTTAGAATAATTTAGGTATATAAACATAGTACAGGTGAAACTGGAGTTATAAATACGAAATTTTTAGATGCCATCATACAACTAAAGATCCTATTTACCACTGTATGTACAACAGAACAAGTTTCTGTCGATTCAACGCAAAGAGGCTAACAGTAATTATATGAACAACCCCGTTCGTTGATTGAAAGAACCGCGTAGGCCACCTGAGTTCGCGCGGCCAGGTATTAGCGTGCATTTAACACTGAGAGCTAAACCTAGGTAATTAAATTACGATTGGAGTGCGTATAGAGAAACAAAACAGGAAACAAATAGCCTTTTAACAGCGGCGCAGAGAGAGGTTAGCTGCGAGGCCTCTCCCCAAATGGGACCGAGTCCGAGTGCAGATGATGCGATTATCGTTACCTCAGACTGCATAAATGACATCAACAATAACAAAAAAAAAATATTTTCGGTCAAGCCAATACAAAGAAGGTTCCGACATCTATCAGTAAGGGCAAATATAAATCAAACTAAGTAACAGATCTTTCTCCGTTCGATGGTGCGATAACCCTCTCGAAAATCAGCGTATCAATTTCCACGCGCTGAGGGTGTAACTTCCACAGGAGAAATCAAGAAAGAAAAGCGTGGAGATGTTGCTCAGCGAGGAGGATGACCGAAATCACATAGTCGACACCCTACCTCGTATGAAACCTTAATAATAATACCAGTAGACCGAGAGGAAAACTACTGGCATCTGAGGGACCTGAAAAAAAAAAGAATAATATTAAACCCATGATAGACATGACCGCATAGAAATAGATCTGGGTCTGACAGTGGCCGCTTGGAAATAGAAAACACACTGAGGTGAAAATTTCTGAAACCAAATACACTAAACCGAACGTATAGAGAACTAGAACGCGGCCAATGAGGACCGGCTAGAGCTCTATTATGAGGAGACCGATTTCTACGCTAAACCCCAGTCTCTCTTCGAAACCCATTTTAACAGACTTGGCACTGAGTATCACACAAAACCAACAACAAAGAACAGTAGAAGGAAATGGAACGATCTTACAAATTGTAGGCAACATAAGTCGGAAGGGTCAGAGGAAATGGTAGGTCTGCAGCCTTTCAGCCAGACCGATCCTGAACCCTCCAGTAAAAAGCTTGACAACAGCCACTCCAAGTTAAGGCGCTCCCGAACCCTAATCCCTTTGCCATAAAATCTCAGCAAATCCCGAGGGTGATGGTAGTACGCAGCTCTACACGAGAATGGTACGAGGTGATATGACTCGGCGTAGGGTAGAGGTAGAGCTGTAGGCGCCTAGGTGTGGAATAGATCAGGCGGAAACTCTGCGCTTTCAGAAGCCAGAACCGTCAGAATGTCTATTCAACAGAAAAAAAAAATCCACCTATCTAAGAAAAAGGGCATGAAACGACTTAGGCCGTCGCTAGCTGTTCGCTCCCACAAGAGAAAGGTTTTGTCCTGCAACCAAGAACAGATAATTATTATCACCAGAAGTTACACGCAAAGGCAGTGGTACAAAACCTGGTTCTAGGCGGCGTATATGCATAATTACCAGGGCGAATTGGGTATGATTGCGTGTTACCACACTACGGCGGAGTGGGGCTGGGTTAAATGACGCAAGATTTGTATTATATTGCTGTCCGGAAACGTGGCTCGGAAGTGATATTTCGAGGAGCAGGCCGACTTCAAACTCTGGCTATGCGTCCGGCGCCAAACCACGAACATCCTGCGGATAATAGAGAAGTATTAAAGCAATTTTAATTAGGGTTAGACACGTACAATTAATGAAATGCAACCATACATATTCCGCAACCCCATGGCGGTCAACCCACGCTGTGCGGTAGTCTGGGACCGCATCAAAATAAGCAGACGTGCATACTGAGTACTCCGCGGTAATGTAACACAGTCTGCGTAATTTAGCCGAGACCGGAGTATGAAAATAGAGAATCGAACCTGGAAGAATTATCATATTATAAATAATGTTATTTCGCACACGGCCGCCAACCACGCCTATACACAAACAGTTTAAATATGTGTATAACCAAAATCCATATATATATATATGCAAGATTTCAATGCTAATACTAAGGGAGGGGGCTGATTTTATTTACATGAAATATAGGGTAGCGCTCCCACGCGTACAAACCCAATAGAGTATACAAAAGGGATTGGGAAATATATGATAGGTATATAAAAATATGAATGCGCTCTAGCTCTATGTTAAAGGCTCCTCGAGTAATATTTGGAAAAAATTCAATATGCTAGACTTGTTAAATAACAAGCTTTGGAACCCTATATATTATATATATCATAATGTGCGATACATGCGCTCTTAAAAAGGGATATTGCAAAAAGATATATATACAAATTATATGAGTGATGAAAATATATATATAAGTATTCTGAACTAAGGAAATTCACAATTTTCAGTATTTAATGCATAAGGGGCTAATAGAGTTTATTAGATGGGAAGTTTATCCTTATGAATCAGGGGTATATATATATATATATATATATATATATAGAGGAATATAGGTGTGGTGCATGGGTTGTAGACATAGGAGCGAATCTTCAGTGTATGTGTACATGGAATAGCGTCTACAACTGATAGTTAGAATATCAGTGCATCCTAAACATTCTATGAGAATAGAAATGATAGATAAGAGTTAAAGTAAAGATTAAAATGCTGAGATTTTACATTCAAGAATCCGATGAACAAAGATTAGTATATTGAAAAAAAAAAAAAAAAAAATTCCTTAAAAACTGGAGGTGTTACGCATGTGATCAGAATTTTTCTTTGATTATAATATTTATCCTCTCAAATATTTCCAAAGCCATACCAAGAGAATCCAAACTATCATCCTAACGCAGTTAAGAAAAAAGGGAAAAGCAAGCTTAAAGGAAATCCTGGACAGGGGGCAGCAATCAGCAACGCCCTTCGCGATCTCAGTCTGGAGGCAACTCCAACCGAAATCAAAACCGGGAGCCAAGCAACTCCCAAAGGCAGAACAAAAGGCCACCTCTTCAAAAAAACCACTCTTGTTCGATCTGTGGTGAGTACGACCATTACACTCACCACTGTCCCGACCTCCCTGAGCTGAAGAAGCTAAAAAGTAACTGTGGACAAGGGGGATCCTCCCAGCAGATAGAAGTCATGCAGGATCCATTCCCCCATCAAGGGACAGTTAGCACGCATCAACAAATTCCCGACGATTTCAGAAAAAACGGCCATGAAATCTACATGATTGGCGAAGAAATGTTCTTTCAGACACGGAATCAAAATTATGATACCCCACCAGACACCAACGCGTCAGGGGCTAGTACCAGTGCACCAAAAACACCTTTGACCATATCAAAGATGCCTGTTGAACCTTTTCCAAAGATGGCTAAGGGACCAACTAGGCGAGCAGGAAACTATTCCAAAGCAGCCCATAACTATAGCATTGTGGATGATCTAGCTTAATCTCCTGCTGCTATGTCAACTTTGGAGGTATTAGAGTCATGCCCAAAGCAGCGAAAAGCCTTGCTTTATGCGTTAGGTGTTATCGACCCTGCCGATACACGTCTTATGGTTTTTGATTTAAATAAAGCCACCCCTAGGCTTCCTTCAATGGTCGTCGTCTAGATACCAGTGTCGGTCCAAAACATTACCATTCACCGATGTATCATTAACGAGGGTGCAACATCCACATGCATCATGTCAAAGAATATTTGGCAGAAGTTAGGATCACCTGAACTAAAGCCATCAAACATCACGCTAGATCATACGATGGTCGCCCTTCAGCCCTCGCGGCCTCTACCAAAACGTTGCGGTCTGCTTAGCCGGAAAGACAGTCCTTATAGACATTGAAGTCTTGGACACCCAGTTGAACTACAATATACTCCTTGGTCAAAGTTATATGTACACCATGTCAGCCATCGCCTCCTCCATATTCTGAACTATGATGTTCCCCCATGAGGACCGCATCATCACTGTCGACCAATTAACGCATAGCGAAAAGCGGCCCTTGAAAAATATTGATGTCATTCTACCCTATGTAGACACATCTGAGGACACGCTTTCACGGTACCAAGAATATGGCCCTGACCAGTTAAAACCAGCGTCCATCCTAGGATCATTCATAGGAGATCCCCTTGTTGATGTCACAGGGGATCTAGTGTGCATGATGTCAACATCAAGCGCTGAAGCTAGTCAGGACATGGACACGAGCTGTAATGACTCAGATTCCTCGGCCATGACAACCTCCCTAGCCTACGCCGCTTCCCATACCCCTTTCCTCTACCCCCTAGATGGTTTCGTATCCCAGCAGGTCTTGGCCACCGTGGTGATACCAAACATATCTTTTGTAATACCAGTTTGGTACCTCGTTCCCCCTACTGGGACATGAGCCACACACATCACCGCCATAGGGTTAAAGCCCCTCAGTCTTGAGGAGAACCCACCCATTCAGGAAATTGTCGAAAAGATCCTTGCAAAGGAAAACCCCATTGCAAAACCGATGATTACGACTAAGAAAACTGAGAGAGGAAAGACGGTGGAGACTCCCGCCACGCAACGGGAATCACTAGGTTGCGCCATATGTGATGTAGTAGGTCACCCTACCCACATCTGCCCAGAACTGGACGAATTAGAACCGCTCCTTAGCTCTAAGGAAGACATCGCGACACCACGTTCTCGTAAAAAGGAACCTACCACCAAAAGTAAAGGAAAAGCATTGCATACCAATCATGCATGCACTATCTGCAGCAATTATGGGCACTATACCCATCATTGCCCAGAAATCTCGTGATATAGGGATGCCTTACACGCCATAGAGCAATCTTATCAAGAGGATCCCTCCACCCAATAATCTGGAGATGAACCTCGCACCATCCTGTATCTACAGGAGGATAGGCAGTCACCGGAAAGTCTCCCAGCCATGCCCCCTCCTCCCATCGAGCATTGTGTACTCTGCGATGAGCTCGATCATTTCATCATTGATTGCCCAGCTTTGGAAATTTTCCAGCGATGGTATCCAGTTCATATAGTATATCGCAATAACATGGACATCCAGTATTCATGTCAGATATGTGGTGACAATCACCCAGTGCGCGATTGTCACTACATACCTAGATTTCACGCAACACTAGCTTGTATGCGATCAACCATAATCTACCTCTCCCAAGAATATGGCACAAACTCAGAATCCATGAAAAATATCAACAACCCAAGAAGATGTGACGAGTAGATCCATCCTCTTTCTGTCAACTGAAAAGTGACCAATCAGGGAACCCTTAGTTACCCCCAACCGCTCTCTACAGAGAAGACCAATATGTTTGTTATGTAAAACACCCAATCATGTGGTCGCCACCTACCCTGATTTAGCAGCGCTACGTCGTTGGTACCTCGTCAAGCCACCAACTGAGCATGATAGGCAACCCATATCAAGGCTATTTTGCCAAGTATGTCAAGGAAATCACTGTGGGTAGCACTGTACTTCTATTCCAAAAGTTTGTCCTCTCATTGATATGATCCATACATTAGCGAAGAAAGAGGTCGATCTCCTCAAAAAGTATAGAAAGTATATCACCCCCAGGCCAGCAACCCCACACCCACATCGGCGTGATGGGAAAACTGGGATGACGCACCAACATAGCATGACCCAGGCCCAACCTAGGATAACATGCAGACTATGTGACCTAATTGACCATCGGGTCAATTAGTGAAAAGAACTGAAGCACCTTGCAAATAGTTTTCGCACAATCTCTTCTATGCCACGAAAACTTCTCTCTAACCAAGAGAAGATCACTTGTACTTATTGTCGGATTTGTTCACACTTTCATCATACAATTAAATGTGAGCATCTCCCCAAGCTAAGAGCGGCAAGATCAGTGTTAAGTCTACACTCTCCAAACGAGTTAGATGCACCCAAGCCAATGACATGGAAATGAAAGTAGAAGACCTCATCTTCTACTACAGATCCTTTCCAGGCGTCCACATCTGGGACGAAGAGTAGTGTTGGTTCCCACACAATATACTCAGTTGGCACAGTGGTACCATGCACCATTTTCATTGGCCATAACCACGAACCAGAGGCATGCCCGTTAATGGAAACATTCTGGCACTTTTGCACCAGGCATAATTTTCACCAACAGGAAATTGACCATCCTACCAGGGGAACCAACCTTGCACTCATGCAAAATCCCATCACGAAGATTCTTCCCCCACCAAATGCTAACGACACGATACACCACATACGATTTGTATCATCGTATATCGGAAAAAGGATTGCAGTCGCCTCCACGACCCAGGATTCCCACCTTATTCCTGTCGCAAAAGGTTAGGTTTCCTTGCGCTTTTGCATTGATTTCCATGAGATCCTGAATTTACATGCCGCCATCGAACTCCTCAATGATACCTAGCCTCTAGAACAACACCTAGTACAACTAGAGCTCATCGACGAAATTCGACGAAAATTGCTGCAACACAACGAAGCCCACAAGAAACGTGTAAAAGCATCGTTCGACTGTCACATCAACCCTTGCTCATTCACCGAGGGAGAACTAGTCCTCCGCTACGGTGTTGCAAAAGAAGCCCTAGGGCCAGGAAAGTTCAAAACCTTATGGAAAGGACCCTACATCATAAAAAAATTCCTCCGCCAGGGGGCATACATCTTGACTGAACCGGACGGGACATGCCTCTGCAACCTCATCAACGGCCTTTACCTCAAGAAATTATACCCATAAGGGCCAAGAAGGCCCTACCCTAGAGTCAATGTACAAAAACCCAACCACTTTAATTTTTTACCAAAATACTTGTTACAAAACGAGCTTGAGTGTCACAGTGGATTACCAACCCAACCCTTACTTTGAATTTGTTGATGGAGCATCAAGATGGACTCAAAGTTTAGCAGCAGCCGCCTGGGTTATCTATCACCCTAACCGATCACCACTCTACACCAATGGTGTGTGCATCGCTTCAACAACAAACAATCAGGCAGAATATGACGCTGTTATAGGACCCATGTGCGACACCCTCCATTAAGGCATACGCCATATGCATATCTACCTTGATTCCTTGTTAGTAGTTTCACAGTTAAACCAAAATTTGAGATAGGAGATTCACATCTATTTAGAAAATATTTGCGTGCAAAAAGATTAAGCAGAAAATTTGACTACATTACATTCACACATGTACCAAGGAGTCAAAACCAAACAGCTGATCGCATAGCTAACAATATTCTAAACTGGAATGCATCTTGAATAAACCATCATACATATAAAACAAAAACATAGAAAACATAGATATCCATCAGCATAACATAATTCATAAGCAAAAACAAGGGGCACACCATGTAGAGCCACACAAAATATCTCTCATATATATATCAAAATGTATGTGTCTGAGTACAAAAAATAGTGTCTATGACCCATCGGTCAGCCCAAAAAGATACACATATAAGTCGTCAAAAATAGGGGAAGAATCCTCATAATGGGTGCTTTCCCCATGTACAAAATGACTCTAGGGGCTGCTCCCCCAGGCGGGGCACCTGGACCACTGCCGCTCCTGGTACCACTACTGGAGCTGTCGTCAATACCGAGATTTCCACCCGACGTAAAACTAGCCGATAGCCCCTCTCCTGGGCCATCAAGGTCTCCGACCATACATCCTCAAGGTCATCTAAAAAGCCTCGAGTCAGCATCCCTTGGGTCAAGCGGTCCACTAGATCCCAGGCATCCTACAGAACTGACACCCGCTCGGTCAACTCAGCAACACGAGCCTCTGCCGCATCAACACAAGCTCGCTCAGCTGCAGTCTCAACAGTAGTCGAGCTGCTGCCCTCCCTCGAAAGTCCAGCCTCAACACCTAGTGCCCCACCCTAAGGCTGTGTAGGAACTCCTCCCAACCCCCCAAGAGCTCCTCGAGGTCTCCGGATAGGATCATGCCCAACCAATCGAGCCACAGGGCGACCAACCTCGCCAACATCTGCAAGAGTAACCAAAACTTTGTCAGTGTCATAATAAAAACACATATAAACATAAATATTCAAATAAATGAAAAAAACACAAAAGACATATATGTTGGTGCCCAAGTGTATCGAGAAGGAAGACCCATGTCTGGATCTCCCCAGAAGTCCATCCTTGCATAAGGAAATGGCAGGAAGATCTGTGGGTTGGCCTCAAACCAAGCCTGCATGGTGGCATTCTAGTAATGCTTCACCCTACCCCCACCTCCTTGAGGCATCACAGGAGCCCACCTCCTCATGCGAGGTTCCCATGGCCCCCCAGCAAGCACCGCCACCACCAGTCTCACCAACACCACCCGCTCATACATATTGTTGCATAAAATGCTGACGTAGGAAAACAACTTCGATCCATCCCGGACCTTGTAAAGATGTGCCAACATCCCTGTTGATCAGCGGTTGTCATTGATGTCAACCCAAGAAATACCAAGGGCTAACCTAATATTGCGTGGGAATTTTGACCTACCAAATTAATATATTCTGGGTCAATAATTCTTTTGATGGTTTCTACTTGTCGAGATGTTTCCATTAATATATGGCACGCCATGTAATTCTTCACGGTTTGAGAGATATTCATGTTTGAAGTTTGTACCCCCAGTTAGCGGGCTAAAACCCCATGGGATTGGGGCATGGGTCATTGAAAATTCATAATTAATATTTTTTATTCTCCTAAAATCCCTCCCACGTTCACTTGTTGAAGCCCCTCTCAACCTAAGCATTTATATAAATTGTGATCCTCATTTACTCCTTATGCAAGGGATTTCGCCATCTGAAACAGGTCATCGTGGCATTTTCACTCTAATTTTTTTTTCTATGAAGGTTAAAAAGATAAAAAATTTATGAGGCAAAGCCGAAATCCTGCAGAAGCTACTGTAAAAATTTCAGATCAAGGTGCACAATATTTTCGAAGATATGATCTGTGGAAGTAAGTGTTTTTGCGGGCTCCTGAAATTCATCTCAAAGAAGTGACCTTGGTAAAATCGTCATAACTCTCTCTCTGAGTATCGGATTGGAATTCTGTAAAAAGAGAAAGATATTAAATAGCCTTTGATTTTCTCTCTATCAATTTCATAAACAAATGAAAAAACAGTAACATGTGGCACGCCGTTCAAGTACACTCTTCTGAAATAGTCCATAATTAGGGAATTGTGAGAGATTGGGTATAACTCTCTCTTCAAGAATCCAAATTGGTTCAGACCTGTGGAATTGGAAAGATGACTTAGAGGACTACAATAGGACCTAAAATCAAATATTGAGGATCGTAAATACGAGATACACCGAGATTCAATATAGAGGCTCCCTAGAAGGCAAAGAAAAAGCTAGATCATGTGTTGTCAAGGGTTGCAAATGACCCCGGACTTTCTAGGGCAACAAAGCAAAGGAAGGTGCAACAAAGGGTAGCATGAAAATAGCATCAACCAGTGCATAACGGCAGCGAAGTTCATCCTATGAAGTCTTCAAGTGGGCGGCAACGCATAAATCATTGTAAGGTATCATTGTACTAAATCATTGTAAATACATTATTGTAAAAATTGTACTAGTGTCTATACGCCAAGGTTGAAGAGCGTGTTGGGAGGTCTAGGTTCATCATTGGAGTGGATTTGTGTCAAAGTTGGGGTTATGGTCTAGTATATATCTTCTTCTACATCATTCTATATCATTGTAAAGTGGGCCATTTTCCCTGGTATGGGAGTCCATTCTTCTTTTATTCTTCTATAGGGTGGTAGGGTGGTGCTAGGGTGAGTTGTATCTCATTGGGTGTTGGGGAATTCGTTTATTTGACTACTGAAGAATCTCGGGCGTTGGAGCGTCCATCTAGTGGGAGCTGGAGAAGAATGCTTTTGTAGATTCTAGGAAGTTGGAGCTTCATTTTCAATTGGAGTTGAATATTAAAGAATTATTAGAAAAGCATTAGGTGGTTTTTGTCCTGGAATGGGTTTCCACCTTAAAAGCTATGTGCATTTGTGTCCCTCTTGTTTCCTGCTATCATTATACAAACAATAATAATAATTGAAGATTATCTAATGCTCTAATTGAAAGGAATACTGATTCACCCCCCCTCTCAGTATTTCCAACAATTGGTATCGGAGCTTGGTTCCTTCAATAACAGTTTAACAACTGGAAGGAGGTCATGGAGCATACCAAGAATGGTGTACCTCTATTCAATGAAAATAATTGTGCACTTTGGAAAGGAAGAATGGAGGTCTATCTCTTTGCGCGGGTTACAGTATGGGACACTATTCAAAGAAACAAACTACTCCGAATGGTAGAGGTAAGAAAATTTGGTAAAGGATGCGAAAGCAAAGAGTATAATTATCAGTGGACTTATTGAATACCTTATCATAAGGTGTTGGGTTATAAAGCGCCAAAAATGTATGGGACACGCTTGAGAATATATATGCGGGTGACTCAAATGTCAAAAGAAGCAAAGCTTCAAATCTATAGAGAAAAAATTTGAGCAAGCTCCAAGCTCGAGAATGAAAAGAAGATTGCAACATTCTTGCATACTTCCAATCGTTGATGAAGTGCCCAATACTGCGGAAGGATTGGGAGGAAACCGGTTGATGAAAAGACTATTATACGAAAGATTCTTAAAAAATTACCAGGGAGATTCAACCCAAAGGTGTCGGTCTTATAATATAGTGAAAATCTAGACAAACTTAGCAAAGAGGAATTACATGGAGTTCTCATAGCATATGAAATGAGACTTGATGAAGAAGAAGGTACTTCGCATCTAGAAACTGCGTTCATTTCATCTAAGAAAACCAATAAGGAAAAACAAAATTCAAAGAAAAAGACCTATACCTGAAAGTGTCAAGAAGAGGGAGATGATGAAGAAGGTATTTTAGATGAAGAATATGCTTACTTTATGAGAAAACAAAAAATTGGTAAGGGAAAATTCAAAGGTAAACGTCCATTGATATGTTTCAGCTGTGGTGAGGTTGGGTGTTTTGCTACAAAATGTCTGAACACAAGTGATGTCAACTCAAAGGGAAAGAAAGGCTATAATAAATTCAACGAGCAAGGATCCAAAAGGAACTTTCCTCTGTAAAAGAAGATAGCTCATCATCCGATAAAGACAATGACAGTGAAGAAGAAGCCAATGAGAGAGTATTGTTTATGGCCAAGCACAATAAACAAGAGGTATCAAACAATGAAGAACAAGGATGGACCATAGAAGAATTTTATAAGGAAGCAATCAAGCTTATAAAAGATCTCAAGGCAGAAAAGACCCATTCCAATACTCTTGAAGAACAAGTTCAAGGTCTCAAAATTGAAGTTGAAGAACAAAAATGCATTGAAGAGTCACTTCAAAATAAGTTGAAACAAAGAAACCAATAAAGGGAAGAATTAGAAGCCGAAGTATTCTCGTTGCGTGAGGAAGTGGAGAAAGGAAAAACTATTCAAAACTATGCCAACAACTCAAGGGCATTGGAAGAACTCATCAACAATCAACGATCTTACAACGACAGAACTGGCATCGGTTACAAAGAAGAAGAAAGCGGGACCTTCTACAACAAAATACAATGAACCTACGGTCGACATGCATGTAGACTTCATTGGACAAGATTCTCAAGAACGACCTTGGAAGACAATTCCTGAAAATTTCCATCCAGGTACCAACATATTTTTTATGGCTACTGTTATTCATGTGGAAAATTTGGTCATAAAGTTGTAGAATGTCGCACGTACCCTAGGAACGAATATAATTCCAGGAGATCTGTCAAATATGAACCTCCCAAGGCTCAGCAAAATATCAATAGATTTGAACATTTAAGAAATAATATTGAATGTAACAAATGTCGAAACTTTGGACACATAGCCAAAGACTGCAGACTTGAAAATCCTCCAGAAGAATCTTCGAAGCCACAGAATGAACGAACATGGAAGAAGAAGAAGAATGATAATTGTGCTCTCGCTCTCAAGGCTCAAAAGAACAAATATGTGTGGTATGTTGATAGCGGTTTCTCAACGCATATGACTGGAGATAGAAATAAATTTGTATCTCTAAAAGAGAAGAAGGATGGAACCGTGTCCTTTGGAAATGATGGATCTTCAAATGTTATAGGATCAGGTACTGTCACTCTCGGAAGAAAAGATGCTCTAGCCAAGAATGTTCTATTGGTTGAAAACATGAATCACAATCTGCTCAGTGTTGGACAAATGTGTGATCAAGGACACACAATACTATTCAACTCCACGAAATGTGAAATCGGGAAAGGCGTGTATGGTGAAATTGTGGCTACAGCAAGTCGAGCTCCAAACGACATATATGTTCTGGATGAAGCAACTAAAGCATGTCTAATAGCTAAAGAGGATGATAAAATAATTGGTAGCAATGATGATCGACTAAGTAAGAAGTTTGCTACAAAGGTGCAAAGTGATTTCGAGATGTATTTACTTGGTGAGCTGACATACTTCTTAGGGCTTCAAATATCTCAACAAGAGAAAGGAATATTTATATGTCAAGCCAAGTACATCAAGGAAATGATCAGGAAATTTAAAATGGAAGATTGTAAACCCATCCTTACTCCAATGGTAAAAGGTTGCAAATTGAGCATAAAAAACTCATCTAAGGATGTGGATCAAAGGTTGTACAGATCTATGATTAGTAGTATTCTATATGTAACAACCTCCCGACCAGATGTTATGCAAACAGTTGGACAAGTAGCAAGATTCCAAGCAGCACCAAAAGAATCACATATTAAATATTCACCAACATTGGAATATCTTAGCCAGAAGCTTGGGATTCTCCCAAGTTCTCATTAGATTTTCCTTTTTCAGAATATAAAGGGGGAGTGGAAGTAGATTACAGGTCTCCAGGACGGTTGTGTGTCAGGGGGAGTGGAAGTGTGTACAGGTCCGCAGGATGGTTGTGTTTCAGGGGGAGTTACCCTTTGCCATTGATGTCAAAGGGGGAGATAATGTTGTAGGAAGAGGTGTCATGATCGCAGGGGGAGTATTTGTGTTTTCATCAATGCCAAAGGGGTAGGTTGCTGATCAACGATTGTCATTGATGTCAACCCAAGCAACACCAGGGGCTAACCCAATATTGCATGGGAATTTTTACCTACCAAATTAATATATTCTGGGTCAATAATGTTTTTGATGGTTTCTACTTGTCGAGATGTTTCCATTGATATATGGCATGCCATGTAATTATTCACGGTTTGAGAGATATTCATGTTTGAAGTTTGTACCCCCAATTAGTGGGCTAAAAACCCATGGGATTGGGGAATGGGTCATTGAAAATTCATAATTAATATTTTTTATGCTCCTAAAAGCCCTCCCACGTTCACTTGTTGAAGCCCCTCTCAACCTAAGCATTTATATAAATTGTGATCCTCATTTCCTCCTTATGCAAGGGATTTCGCCATCTGAAACAGGTCATCGTGGAATTTTCGCTCTAACTTTTTTTCTACGAAGTTTTAGAAGCTACAATTTTTATGAGGTGAAGCCGAAATCCTGAGGAAGCTGCTTTAAAAAATTTAGATCAAGGTGCACAATATTTTTGGAGATATGATCTGTGGAAGTAAGGGTTTTTGCAGGCTCCTGAAATTCATCTAAAAGAAGTGACCTTGGTAAAATCGTCATAAATCTCTCTCTGAGTATTGGATTGAAATTCCGTAAAAAGTGGCAGATAGTGCACAGTCTGTATTTTTCGCTCTATCAATTTTAGAGCCAAATGAAGAAACAGTGCCACGTGGAACGTCGTACAAGTGCACTCTGCTGAAACAGTCCATAATTAGGGCATTGTGAGAGATTGGGTATAGCTCTCCCTTGAAGAATCCAAATTGGGTCAGACCTATGGCATTGGAAAGACAACTTAGAGGAATACTACAGGACCGAAAATCAGATATTGAGGATCTGAAATAACAAAGATACACCAGATTCAATATCGAGCTCCTAGAAGGCAAAGAAAAAGCTAGATCATGTGTTGTCAAGGGTTGCAAAGGACCAGACTTTCTAAGGCAGCAAAGCAAAGCAAGGTGTAGCAGAGGGTAGCATGAAAAGAGCATCAAACAAGGTGCATAATAGCAGCAAGAAGTTCATCTTATGAAGTCTTCAAGTGGGCAGCACTGTATACAATCATTGTAAAGGTATCATTGTACTAAGTCATTGTAAATACATCATTGTAAAAATTGTACTAGCGTCTATCTGCCAAGGGTTGAAGAGGCAGTGTTGGGAGGTCTAGGATCATCATTAGGTGGTTGTGTCAAAGTTGGGGTTATGGTCTAGTATATATTCTTCTTCTACATCATTCTATATCATTGTAAAGTGGACCATTTTCCCTGGTACGGGATTCCATTCTTATTTTATTCTTCTATAGGGTGGTAGGGTGGTGCTAGGGTGAGTTGTAGCTCATTAGGTTTTGGGGCATCAGTTCAGTTAACTACTGAAGAATCTCGGGCGCTGGAGCGTCCATCCAGTGGGAGTTGGAGAAGAATTCTTTTCTAGATTCCAGGAAGTTGGAGCTTCATTTTCAATTGGAGTTGAATATTAAAGAATTATTATAAAATCATTAGGTGGTGTTTGTCCCGGAGTGGGTTTCCACCTTAAAAAATGTGTGCATTTGTGTTCCTCTTGTTTGCTGCTATCATTGTACAACACTGATAATAATTGAAGATTAAAAAATGTTCTAATTGAAAGGAATACTGATTCACCCCCCCCCCCCTCTCAGTATTTCCAACAATCCCGTCATAACAGAAACGGACAAATTCAAAAAAATGCCTGGCCCTCAGCTGACACAGGACACCAACCTGCGGACCCAATGCCCGATGAGGAGCAGACGACCCTGCCAGTCGCACAATGGCTGCTAGAGCACACCGCTCGGCCAAGTCTATCACTGAAGCAATGGCTATACACCCCTCTGTAAGGGGCGCCCTGCTGCAATGACACTCCCAGAACCGCTCAAAATCCACCCTCCCAGAAGGAAGTGGATACCAAAGCACCTCACCCTGAGGCAAAAACCCAGTCACAAAATAGATATCCATCAGAGGATGGATAGTGAGCTCACACCCACGTAACACAAACACCTTGCGTTGCCTATTCCAACACTGCATCAGGTAGCACAGAAGTCAATCCTGTGACCGAAGAAGGTCATTCTCCACAAATTTCAGGAGACCCCATCGCGCCAGCTGTTGGCACGCCTGACCATCAGTAGCTAAAGCAGTGCGGAGATCGGGCCAATCCCGCTCCCTCCACAACATCCTGTCATCAAAACAAGAGCACAACAACAATATAAAAACACCAGAAACAGGCCAAAGTTTCACAAAATTTGCCTCGGCTTTTCGTGCGCTTGCCCCTCAAACATGCGCGAGGAAGGTTCGCTTGTTCCTCTCACAAGCGCGCAAAAGGCGCACCTAGAATTTGGACAGACACGCCTTCTGCGCGCAAAACCTTTTTTTTGCGCGCAAAAGGTGCACCAATACCCTGATTGCACGTGCAATCAAGGGTAAAACTGGCTCAGAATCTGTACAAACTAGTATTGTACGGACCCTGACACCTCCATACTGAAAAAATTAAAATGCGTGACGTCATGGAGTTTACCTGGCCTAAAATTGCTAATCCCGAGTGTTCAGGTTGACCGCAACGGCAAGAACTGCTCCGCAGAAGCCTCTGACCTCTCAATACTCAACAGACACAAATGAATTGAATTGAACCATATTCGCCTGTATGTCACCCTTTTCAGAAACTTTGGAGGACCATAATGAGAACTCAAGAGGCCCAATCACCGGACTGAAAGCAGCACTCCATAACGCCTAAGGGTGATGTCACACATTCACACCCCCGAAAAAATATAATTTTCAGCGCCGACAGGTATGCCCTCTCTCATTTTCTTTAAGCACATGTATTTCAATAATATTTGGATAAAGAAGATGCTTTCACGTGGGTTATTTGTTTTTACAGGTAGTACGCAAACCATCCATTGAAAGTTCTAGAGCAGGTATCATCCTACCTCCAACATGATAGATTCCCCAAAAAACTCTGCATATCTTGACAACATTTCTCCATCAGAAATCATCCATAGGTTCCACACATCCGACCATGTTTATCATCACCTCACCTTGCACATGATAAGCATCCTCGTTGGTCGGTAGAGCCTCCCCCCCCATGGCGCTCGTCACCCACAGTAGACCATATATCACAACAATAGTGACGCCATGGCCATACCACCTTAGTCTGGGAAGTACCTCATGCCCATTTAGTCATCATGCATAAGTTCAAGTTTTACCATATGAAATAAAACCCCTTTCCCGGACGACCAGGTTGTACAAGAAGATCGAAAAGCGCACTACTGCGCCTCATATTTGGCCCACCATACCTCCATCAGCATAACCCATCTCTGATAATTTTTCATCCGCTTCATCGACCTCACACATGAGACCAACCAATGGGGCCCCCACCCTCAACAAAAAACCTTCCTCACATCATCAATGAGCGAACACTTTCACGTTTTTGGGCACCTGTCTCTTTGTTTTGTACAAACCAAACCCCATTATTTTATTCTTTTGGTAAGTGTACAAAGACCGAAAATGATGCACTATGTCCCCCATCCACCCATTCATTTTTTCTCCCATGGAAGCAATCCCTCGTCACCCTTGGTCGGAGTATCACACCCACACACAAAATCCACCATGAAATTCATAACCAGTTTATAACCACCCTGGAAGTCCTACCAACTCCAGGGATTTCCCCATCAGAAATAGTTATGACTTCCGCCAAGCTACTTTTTATACTCCGACCTTGGGCCACTGAATTTCCATCATCAGTTTTCAGTCACCCCTCGCCATCATGCCTATGTTAAACCCATCAGATCCAGGATCCCAATCCTCCATATCAGTGACCCCCTTGTTCGATTGAGGCTTCCTTTTTGTCGACATCGACACCTCTTTTCTAAAAAGGAAGCGGTACCTTAGATCACCCCTCTCCATAAAAGGGACATCCTCGGGTGGCACTGTGGGAGACATCATTGCCCATAGATGTCATCAATCCTCCCAACATTCGACTAAAATACAAGCTTTCATGTTAGGATGGCATCATAAATAACAACCATTGCACTTTGATCAAATCTGTCTAAGACTCGTGCCTTTATAAGCATCTCTTTCAGCAATGCTTACACGGGAAGGTTCCAGCCAACGCCTATGCGTATAATGTGCATTTATATGCCATACCAAGTTTACGCATATGGATACCACATTCCACCTATTGTCAAAGAAAAAACACCCCTAAGGTTGTCAGCAGTTGTCGTCATCAACCAATAGATCACTACCATATTAGTGACACAGATAGAATCTGTATCTGTCAAATAGATTTGTTTAACTAGGCAAAGCATCACAAGCATGGGACATGCCCACCTCGTAGAAAATTTATATATATATTGTATTTGACCATTGCTTGCAAGGATCCCACAAGACATGGTTACTCTTCGACCCGGTGCACGGTGTCTCCAACTCCGAGCTACACACAGGTCTCTTTCTCTCTACACACAGTATACAGAAAATAAACTATAATGTATTTCGGTTATACAGTTCTTCCTAGACCTCACACATTAGGGGGAAACTGTTATCACTGGAAAATCGTACAATCAAAGGTGACATTATTTAATGTTAGGCTGAAGGATTTATAGGGCTAAGAGACCTTAGAGAATCTGAATGTATTTAAAAATCTCTAAGGTCTAAAAGGAAAAATCAAATTGCGTACAAGAAGAACCAGTCAAATGTGCATTTGCGTGCAAAATTATTCGATAAACACACCTTTGCGCGCCTTTTTCTCAAAAAAGCGCGTAATCCTAGTAGTGGCAGAAGTCACTTTCCAGGACCACAAGGCGCACTCCAGGACATTGATTCCACACTTGAAGCCACCTAAGGACAACCACCAAAGCCTCCTTAGGACAGAAAGGGGGCACACAATGGAATCACCCTCCTCTCTTGGGTCACTATCCACAATGTACCAAGGGAGGGAAAGAGGTTTTGAATTATCCTATAAAAGGCCACCAAGAAATGAACAACATGAGAGCACATTGTTATGCTGGCCATAATTTCCCCAAGCAATACCAGTAGTGAGTGATCCAGAGTAGAGATAGAGGGGACTCAGTTGTTGGCCATCCAACAACCCCACTATCCACCATAGTAGAGAGAGGGAGACTTTGCGCCAAGGGAGCTCGGAAGTAAAGACATCCTTGCATTGGGACTTAGAACCCCTAGTAAGGTCCCCTTGGCAAGTGGGTTAAAGTTTCATCCTCATTTCCTACTAGCACTCAATAAGAGGGGACGTAAGAGCCACCGTTTGGATTATTGAAGTTGTTTGATTCTATTTAGAGATTTTGTTTTATATGTTTTTAGTTTTAGTTTAGTTTTATGTTTGAATATGGATGCTATTTCTCTATCTAGTATGTTTATGTTTCAACATGTTCCACTAACTTGCTTGACTCCATCTATTTTCTGCCTCTAACCAATAACTTAAGAGGGGGAAACCACCCCCATTTCGTTGGTGTGATTTCGTACATTCGTGCACCAAACACACTAACAAAATTCCCATCCAGAGATGATTCCTTTTGATTGATGTATGATGAGCTCTGTCCTAGATGACTTTTTCCTTTCCATAGTGCCACTTATGTTTCCAGTGAGGTTCCCAAGAGCTATATCATTCATAGTTGACTACCATAGATTTTGTTCTAGCTATCCTTCATGTTTCCCTATGATGATGTCACAAGCTCTTGATTCTAATGCTTCTATGATGCCATGATGCATCCTATCATGCTTCTACTTTACAAGAGGAAAACCTAGAAACATAAACTAGAAAAGAAATAGGAGAGGAAGACTATCTCAAGAGTGGATATCTATTACTTCCACCTTTTATACTTCTTATTTTCAGCTTCCTCCACTTCCTCAGTGATATGGGCTTATTCTCTTCTTATTTTGTTATTGTCCTTCTTGAGCTTAGGGAAATGTCTCCTATTGTGCCCATATTCTTGACACCCACAACATTGTATTTTAGCCATGTTCTTCTTCTTTTTCTGAGGACCAAACTTTCCAAATCTTCCCTTTCTTCTTGTCATTGCAGCATATGCCTGATGTTTCTCACCTAATCCCACATCAGATTTTGCCTTTAACATGGATTCTTCGATCTTGCATAGTGACCATAGCTCATGGAATATAGTAGATTCTTTCTTCCCCTAAATACTTGAAGTAAAGTTACCCCACTCCTCCGGTAGTGCATTTAGTACAACTGTAGTCATTTCCATGCCATACATTACTTCTCCTAGATCTTGAATTTGATCCTTGATCTTATATTTCCTCATAAATTATGAGGTTGTACCATCTTATTTTGACATCTTCAATGTGTAGAGTTCTTTCCTTAGAGCGATAACTTCCCCTATAGTGCTTACAAAATAAAACTCTACCAATTTTCCATATATTTCATTTGAAGTTTCAAGTTTAGATACATATGGGATGAGGGGATCCTTGATGGATTCAATGAGAATCCTATAAGCCCTAACTTCCCCCGTCATATACTTCTTCTTTTCTTGGTTTAGTGGTAGATCCTTTGACATGTTCCATCACCTCATTTTCAATGAGATTTAAATTTGACCTTTTCTTCCATGCAAGATAGTTTGAAGCCCCAACCAATTTGTTGCTTTCCTTGCAAAAATACATTTTGAAAGATATACTTACTTGATAGGATGCTCCTTCTCCTTGTTGCTTCCTTGACATTGATGATGATATAGAGAATAGAAAACTTATCCTTTATAAAGAGTGTTTTCTTCAATAATTATCCTTGATCCCACAGAGAGGGAGATACCTTTGGATCATTTGGTGGTGGAGTCTTTGTCGATGAAGCTCAATGATGACTTATTGATGATTTATTCAATGATAAGGATCTTACTTCAGTGAGATATTTCCTTAAAATATTTATGAAAACGTTCTTGGACTTGTTTGATGTATAAGTCCTTGATTTGTAGATCTCTTTTAACTTGATGAGGGTCGTTTGTGGTATTTTGATGATGACTAGAGGATGCCAGGACTTTTGCTAGTGTAGACTTCTTCTTCGATCTAGGGTTTTGATACTTCATTGTAGATCTTGACTTCACTTTGATATCCTTCAAATTGCTTTGGTGTCTTTCTTGAGATTTGATCCTTGTGTGTCTCTTGATAATATTCCCTTCCTTGATTTTTGTCACCTTAGCTTTGATACCATGTTGAGAAATCTAGGGCATCAAGGTTAAGTGATTTCTCTACTTCAGCTAGGATGTACATTGATATAAAGACTCCTTTCTTGGATCCTTTGCTGATTGAGGAAACCCTATTGCAGAACCCTTAACACATGACACACGTGCAAAGAAAAGTACCAAAAAAATAGTGCCAAAAATAGCTCAAATTTTCCTTTTTTGTTCTTCGCTTGATAAGAGGCTTCTATCTTCTTTTCTCACACTTCTGTCAATTGCAAACCATTACTGAAAGCTTCACCAAAATATACCTTCATAAATGAGGCTGAACTTCCTATTTATAGTTGTTTTCCATCATAATGAGACGACATGTGTGTATGTGAGCCGACACATCCTTTGGAGAGTTTACATTATTCCTTTTTGAAGCCAACTTGAAGGAGAGGTCTTGTGCTTGTCTTGGAGGGATTTCATGCTTATTTAGTGACTCATACAAAATGAAACATGCCCAAGAAGGGTCCTTTATACATGACATAGAATCAAATTGACTTTTATGACTAGATGACAAATCCTAAAGGATCACACTGGGAGCCATCACTAAAAATAAAATTCCTTGCGCATGAAACCCATGAGACAAGTATTACAATCATAATTTTACTTTTATTCTTTTCATCAATTACATATAATCACAATTACACGTGTCATGAAGACCGAATCTAGTTACACTTTTCAACAACAAGACCCATGTCACCTTAGTTAACTCTTCCAAGTTGTCCGTTGATGTGGAATTTTGAATTTTCTCAATTTAATCAAGGCAAAATCAAATTGAGAATTTCTTGTTGCATTTTTCAACACTTCTCAACAAAGACAGTTATTTAGTTGTAATCCAGATGCAAATTTGTTTGACTCAGTCCCTCTAGAGATTAGAAAGGAAATTCAACATCTCGAATCGAGAGAGTTTGGTGACAAACCTTACTTCTCTTATTTGAAGGTGGGCATTGAAGACCTTAAATGAATTCCCGACCCTAGGAAATTCAAAAGGAAGGGACTATTTTTTCTACACTCTATCGTGGTACATCAACAACTGAACACTTTCTTTCATTTGGTTCTTAGAGATAAGAAAGTAGAAAATTACAAAATTTTTACAGGTCAAGAGGATATAAATCACCTCCTCAAGAATGTTTGCTTCTGCTTGGATGATATGCTTTCACGTTTGCAAAGGGTTGAATAATATGTTATTTCGGATTCTGATTCCAAGGACATCATTGAGCATCCTACTGGTATCATTGTTGAACCAAAAAATACCTCTCCACTGTCTAATACATCTCCCCTCTCTCAAGCAATGTCTCATATTGAAATGTCAGCATGGTATCTCTATCTAGCTACTTAACAAGCAGTGGTAGCGTTGTCTGCAAAGAATTTTGGCACTCTTCTACAACATGCAGTAGTCTTTAGTGGGTACGACATTTTGTTTATTTTTTTCAAGTAAACATATGCCGTTGGTGTTTTTTCCTTTGCAAATTTTATGGATGGCTCTCAGCACAACAAATTGATAACAAAGAATCACTCCCTCTGTCTTAGTTTTTTTGTTACTGGTATTCTATCTCTTGTGGTTCTAGAGTACACATATTATTGTTATCTTGTATGACCTCTACAGGCTATAGGCACTAATCTCTGTAAAAGAACAATGGATATGTAGAAATTATATAACTTATGTGTTATATATCCAAGATTCTCCTGATCACACACTATTTTAACTTCATGTACAATACATAATCTATTCCACCATTGATCATCACATGCGGAAATTAAATCAATTGCAATGCACACATGAAACAATAAAAATTCACACACATTAACACAGTTGTTTAACGGAAAGCCTGAAGCTAAAAACCCCAACTACCTCTATATAATATATGTCATAGAGATCATGTAACAATCCTCATACAAAGCTGATCATATCAAGCTCTCAGTACAATACATTCGTTACACACTAATCAGGCCCGACCTTGCAAATCCATGCACCGATATTTGCCACTTACTAGCCTGCCTCTACTGCGCAATCCCTACTGAAGAATGGCTCTGAATGAACTCTAATTCACCAAGCTTGCACTGCACAATCCTCATTGGCATCTACACTAAGTGTTGGATGCAATCAATGCATCACTATAGTCACAACTGATAGTCACACTTGCTCTTTCACCTACCTCTCCACTGGTCTCCACTAAAACTGCCATGCACTGTAGTTAACTGATGTATTCTTCAGTTGATTAATGAGTTATTATTTAGTGAATTAATTAACTAATTAATTCACACCACTCTCGCTAGTGTATCAATCAGTTAGACTAGATACAACTAGCTCAACTGAGTCTAACTGAGTTAAACTAAATACAACTCCACCAACTACTTCTATAACTCCACCAAACTCTGTCACATGAGTTCTAACTGAAGTCCTCATGCATTAGCTCCAGTAAACCCTCGGGAATAGCGTAATTCCTTCTGTCAGTTGCTATGCCACATCTGTGCACTTAACTGAAGTGCTCCAAGAGAATAAGATAATGTTTAGAGTCCAAATATTATTAAGAGATAATAATATTCGACATATCTATTTTTAGACTGGAAATCTAAAAATAGATTCCGCCCAATATGTCTAAAAATATAAGTCCATATATTTTTCCAACTTGACCAACCATCCACAAATAGCATCCTACAACTCATAGAATATGATCGACATGTCTAAAAATAGACATAGTCTAAAAATAGACTTTGTGCCAAAAATAGCTTGCGGGCCCACTTAGTGAAGGCGACTCTTTTCACTAAGCTCATCATCTTGTTGAATCTCAACACTCCCTCTCAACAAGATAGGGATTATCTGCCACCCCGATCCTGTCTCTATGGTATTCGAATTTTCTCCTGGTGAGCGCCTTCGTAAGAATATCTGCATCCTGATCCTCTGTAGGAATGTAAGAAAGCAACATGATCTTTCGCTGCACACAATATCTGATATGATGGCATCGGATGTCAATATGTTTAGATCTATCATGAAATACTGGATTAACCGAGAGTTTAATGCAACTTTGATTATCAGAATATATCACCGTGGGATCTAAATGAGAACCGAACAAACCAACCAGGATCTTCCTCATCCATATAGCCTCGCATGTAGCCAAACTTACTGCCATGTACTCGGCCTCCGCTGAACTTAGTGCCACGGATCTTTGTTTCCTGCTGTACCACGAAAATGTTGTAGATCCGATACTGAATATCCCTCCAGATGTGCTCTTTCTATCCGTTGGGCTCCCTGCCCAATCTGCATCCGTGAAGCCATGCAACTTCAACTCATTCGACTATCTGTACCACAATCCATATCCCGATGTGCCCCTGAGATACCTCAGGACATGCTTGCCTTCCTTCCAAAAGAGCTTGGTAGGCTTAACCATAGCTTGTGAAAGCTAGTTAACAGCATGGCATATGTCCGGTCGTGTATTGACTAGATACATGAGCGAACCAACCAACTGTCGATAAACAGTGGCATCCACTACCTCTGTCGATGTAGCATCCTCTTTCCTCCAACCACCAAGAAGAGGAGTGTCGATAGGCTTGCAGCCTTGCATGTGAAACTTCTCCAGTATCTCCCGGGCATACTTTCCTCGACACACAAACAGTCCACCCTTCCGTTGCCAAATTTCCAATCCCAGGAAATAATGAAGGAGGCCCAAGTCCTTCATCTCGAACTCCTTTGTAAGATCTGCCTTGCATGAGTGTATCAACAGTTCATCACCTGTTAGTATTAAATCATCTACATAAAGCACAATGATCAACAACTTACCCTCCACCATAATCTGGTATAGGTTCGGATCCGCCTCACTCTTGGCGAAACCAAGTCCGGTGAAATAATTGTCTATCCGTGTGTACCAAGCACGAGGTGCTCGTTTCAGCCCATACAACGCTCTTTTGAGCCTGCACACATGCGACTCGCTGCTGAAGATTTAAAATCCTTCAGGCTGCTCTATGTACACCTCCCCCTCAACGACTCCATTGAGGAACCCAGTCTTCACATCCATCTGATGAATGTGCCAACCCATCTGCGCTGAGACTGCAAGGATGGTCCATATGGAAGAATACCTTGCGACAGGTGCAAAGGTTTCTTCATAGTCGATGCCCTCGATCTGTGAGAAGCCCCAGGCAACAAATCTTGCCTTGTACTTCTCGACGCTCCCGTCAGCAACTTGCTTCACTTTGTAGATCCATCTCGAACCTACCACTGATTTCCCTTCCGGCCTTGGGAAAATCTCCCATGCACTGTTTCTGACAATCGAATCATACTCTTCCACCATGGCATCTACCCATGTGGGATCCTCCACAGCTTCCTCGAAAGAAGATGGTTCTGTCACGATACACTTGCTCATAAGAGCCATGTATCCAGTAAATCAGGCAGGTGACTGTCTCTATCTGCGCTGTGATGTAGGTGCTCCTACATTCTGCGCTGCATCAAGATTCAGTCACTCGGCTTCTATAGTGCGCTTCCGCCCTCTGATGTTTGGCGCTACATGAGTGGTTTCTTCCACTCCATGAACCTCCTCTTATGGCTGATCCACATCCTGAGGCTCATCTTTAGGAACAAGTAGCTCCTCATCTGCATGCAAGTGTAGCTCCCTCTCAAGCGACAACTTCATGGCTTTCTCCTCATGAAATTTGATATCCCGTCGCACAACAGTCATCCGACTGTCTGGAAAATACACACGATAGTTGTGGGGTGTTTCCGTGTACCCCAAAAATATCCCAACCTCTGCGGTCGGCTCCAACTTCTTCTTGGCATCCTTCGTCACATGAATGTAAACAGGTGAGCCAAAAATCTTCAAATGAGAAATATCAGGCTTCTTACCAGAAAACGCCTCTTCGAGTGTACTCATGCCAAGTACTCTATGAGGACAATGGTTTTGCACATAAACCGCAGTGTTGCATGCTTCAACCCACAAGTGTATGGGAAGGCCCTGATCATGTAGCATCGCTCATGCAACACCCATGATCGTTCTGTTCTTTCTCTCCGCGACCCCATTCTGCTGTGGGTTATGAGGCGCTATGATTTCTCTTCGAATTCCTTCTGCGTTGCAAAAGTCTTTGAATTCGCCAGAGATGTATTCACCACCATTATCGCTCCTTAGAGCTTTCACCTGCTTCCTCGACTCTTTCTCAACCAGCGCCTTGAACTCACAGAACTTTGAGTATGTCTCGCTCTTCTTCTACATGAAGAAGATCCAACACTTACGATAAAAGTCATCAACAAATATCACATAATACCTGTGCTTTGTTGTTGAAGCAACCGAGAAAGGTCCACACACATCTATGTGAATTCTCTCAAGGATGTTGTGGCATGACTATCCTTCTCATGAAAAGTGGTCTTCACAAATTTTCCCAAAGTACATCCCTTGCACTGATCTGACTGCGCAAGTGTACCCTTGGGAAGCCCGGTAAATATCTGCTGCAAAATTTTCAAAGCGCCATGGTGAAGATGGCCCAATCTCCTCTGCCACAATTCGCCCTCATCCTGGCTCACCACTCCTTCTGCTTTTCCTGCCATTGCTGCGCAGCCATCTACCTTCAATTGATAAAGATTCTTAACTTGAATCCCTATCCTCCGGGTTTCACCAGTTGTTTTACTGCGCAAGAAGGCCTTTCCTTCGCTAAAAACAACATCATAACCCTTGTCTTCCAACATCGCCACAGAGATCAGATTCTTCTTCAATCCTGGAACATGCATGACATCCTTCAATATGAAAGGTTTACTAGACTCCCTTTCAAAGGAAATGGTCTCGATACCAGTCGCATTGTATCTACCATCATCGCCCATCTCGATGTGCACTCCAAGATCCTTTTCATCCAGATCACTAAACAAATCTTTGTCTCCGGTCATATGGAAAGACGCACCACTTGTCCAGAAACCACACTGATCCCATCACACTTGAAATAAGCATGTGATCAGCGAAAATCCAGCTCAAGCGCTGAGGCTAAGGCCTCTCAGTGTAGATCACAGAAGCACAGCATTTTCTTCTTATTGGACAATTAGTGGCGTAATGTCCGCGTTGGTGACGGTGAAAGCACTTCACCTTGGACAAGTCTGCTTCTTGCCTTTCACCGGATTGAGAAGGATTTTCTTTCCCTTCCCTTTCCTTGCTTTGGCGGCCAGCGGGGTACACCTTCATCCTCATTCTTCGATGAAGATCCATCCCTGGTACCCCACCTTATCTCCTCCTACATAAGATCCGACCAAAGTCGCTCCCATCTCGACAGTTTCTCTCGACCATTGATAGAGTCCTTGTAGATATGCCAACTCTTCGGAAGCCCAAGGAGAGCCAAGCTCATCAAGTCCTCTTGATCTACAGTAACCCCCACACTTCCCATCTCATCCTTGCAGTGGAAAAACTTCATGAGTTATTTTGGTATACTGTCGCCTTTCTCCATTTTTATTTTCCTGAGCTTGTCTTTAAGCGCCAACTTCCTCTGGTTGCTTCTACTTTGGAACAAGTCTGTCAAAGCTTTCCACATTAATAATGGAGTAGCTTTACCATGAAGGCTGGACACTATGTGATCCTTCACACCTTCCAACAGAATTCTTTGACACTTCGCTACCTTCTTTTGCCACGCGTCAAGTGCGGCTGCATCGCTAGAACCAGGCTTTGGAATATCAGTATCTATGAAATAATTCAACCCATTATCATCTAGCACCACCTCCATCTTGTCCTTCCATGCAATATAATTCGAGCTGCCATCAAGGGCATACTCCAATCGCAATCCGTTGAAAGACATTTCAATGAATGCTCAACTTCGACACCAAGAAAACACTGCAGCAAATTCGAATTCCACCGGCCACAAAAATCAAGCACTTCCAATAATTTCAATACGCTCCAATGATCAAGTTTGCTGCGATACCATGTAGAAATTATATATAACTTATGTGTGTTATATATCCAAGATTCTCCTGATCACACACTATTTTAACTTCATGCACAATATAGAATCTATTCCACCATTGATCATCACATGCGGAAATTAACACAATTGCAATGCACACATGAAACCATAAAAATTCACACACATTAACACAATGATTTTACGGGAAAGCCTGAAGCTGAAAACCCCAACTATCTGTATATAATATATGTCATAGATATCATGTAACAATACTCATACAAAGCTGATCATATCAAGCTCTCAGTACAATACAATTGCTACACACTAATCAGGCCCTGATCTAGAAAATCCATGCACCGATCTCTGCCAGCTGCTAGCCTGCCTCTACTGCAAAATCCCTGCTGAAGAATGGCTTTGAATGAACTCGAATCCACCTGGATTTCACTGTGCAATCCTCATTGGCATCTCCACCGAGTATTGGATGCAATCAATGCATCAATATAGTCACAACTGATAGTCACACTTGCTCTTACACCTATCTCTCCACTGGTCTCCACTGAAACTGCTCATGCACTGTAGTTAAGTGATGTATTCTTTAGTTGATTAATGAGTTAATATTTAGTGAATTAATTATTAATTAATTCACACCACTCTCACTAGTGTATCAATCAGTTAGACTAGATACAACTAGCTCAACTGTGTCTAACTGAGTTAAACTGAACACAACTCCACTAACTACTTCTATAACTCCACCAAACTCTGTCACATGAGTTCTAACTGAAGTCTCCATGCAATAGCTCCACTTAACCCTCAGGAATAGCGTAATTCCTCCTTTAATTAATTGTTGTGCCACATGCATCGCATGGCAAGAAGTGCTCCAAGAGAGAATAAGATAATGTTTAGAGTCCAAATATTATTAAGAGCTAATAATATTCAACATATCTATTTTTAATTGCTTAATCTAAAAATAGATTCTGCCCAATATGTCTAAAAATAGAAGTCCATCTATTTTTCCAACTTGACCAACCATCCACAAATAGCATCCTGCAACTCATAGAATATGATTGACATGTCTAAAAATAGAAATAGTTTAAAAATAGACTTTGCATCAAAAATAGCCTGTGGGCCCACTTAGTGAAGGCGACTCTTTTCACTAAGCTCATCATCTTGTTGAATCTCAACAGGATAGTGGAAGTAAATGTTGATCACTATTGGTTCTAATTTTTTAGAGTCTTGATGCTCTTTTTGACATATCTAGTTTGAGACGTATACTCCCAAATTAGTTTTTTTGCCAATCATATGCTCTCAGTGTAAAATCTTTATATTAATAGAAAAAAATTGTACCAACTAAAAAAAAAAAAAAAACATTATAATAAGTGAATCTTCAAATCAAAATTGAGTAAAGGTTATGACCTTTGTTTTTTATTATAACGTGAATGTTTAAATTTTTGGTCAACTATTTTGTCAAGTGAACTTTATATTTTTTTAGCAACAATATTGTCTTTTAGTTTGGGTGGTTAAATGCTACGGTCTTAATTGTTTTGTTAATTAAGATCTTCTACTGAATCATAAACATTGGCATGCAAAATTCAATGCTTTTCCCGCTCACTGTCATGGTCTACCACAAGGGAAACCAAACCAATGACAACGAAGATGGTTGACTATATTTTCATCCATCAAAATAATGAAAAATATAAGTTTAATGCTAGCTTTCGTATGTTTTAACAACTATCTAGAAGGATTGTCAAATTACTACATATCATTTTCCAGGTGTAGTTGGCCATCGATCTAACTATGGAAATAAAAGAAAGTTTCTGAAGCCAAAACATAAGACAAGAGACCTTAGTTAGTATCAATTATTAGAGAATGTTACTGACATTATGTCCTCCACACTTGATCCTGTTGGAGGTTTGTGACCACAATGAATATGACCTTCGATATGTGCCAATTAGGCATCGAGGCTAACTAAATAGGAGCATTGATGGCATTGAACCCTTTGGATATCATTGAGGCATGCAAATATCTCATTGCAACCCTCATATTTTGAGCACGTGTCCCAAGAGCGTCTTCATTTTCGAATGAAGGGTGATGGAATTAAGGTATTGATTGTGCCAAGCCCTGGTGTGCCCAGGTTCATGGACCCAGCTAGAAACTTCAATTTCGATTTAAGAGTCAGAATAGGCCTAACAAACATTGGTAGTTAAAGCTTCCAATTGTGGAATTTTCAGATGAATCTTAGGTGGGGTAGTAGAATGGAAAATAATAATAACAACAGACTAGGCTTGGGCCTAGGCTCAAGGTTTTCTTGAAGGCCACGACCCTAGAATCCCGGTGAGAGCACATCCTCTGTTGTGGCATGACGTCTGAAAGAAGACAACAAACATAACTTGTAATGTTGAGATTGCAACAAGATGATGAGCTTAGTGGAAAGAAGTCACCTTCACTAAGTGGGCCCGCAGGCTATTTTTGGCGCAAAGTCTATTTTTAGACTATGTCTATTTTTAGACATGTCGATCATATTCTATGAGTTGCAGGATGCTATTTGTGGATGGTTGGTCAAGTTGGAAAAATAAATGGACTTCTATTTTTAGACATATTGGGCGGAATCTATTTTTAGATTGCTAGTCTAAAAATAGATATGTCGAATATTATTAGCTCTTAATAATATTTGGACTATAAACATTATCTTATTCTCTTGGAGCACTTCGGTTAAGTGCACAGATGTGGCACAGGAGCTGACAGAAGGAATTACGCTATTCCTGAGGGTTAAGTGGAGCTATTGCATGGATACTTCAATTAGAACTCATGTGAGAGAGTTTGGTGGAGTTGATTGAGGAAGTTAATGGAGTTGTGTTCAGTTTAACTAATCTAAACATAGTTGAGCTAGTTGTATCTAGTCTAGCTGATTGATACACTAGTGAGAGTGGTGTGAATTAATTATTAATTAATTCACTAATTATAAAATCATTAATCAACTAAAGAATACATCAGTTAACTTCAGTGCATGGATAGTTTCAGTGGAGACCAGTGAAGAGATAGGTGAAAGAGCAGTGTGACTATCAGTTATGACTATACTGTTGCATGATTTGCAACAACCAGTGATTGGAGATGCCAATGAGGATTGCGCAGTACAAGCCAGGTGGTTCAAAGTTATTTATGAGCCATTCTTCAGCCTTGATTGCGCAGTAGAGGTAGGCTAACAGGTGGCAGAGATTGGAGCATGTGTTTTGCTAGATCTAGCTTGATTAGTGTGTAGCAATTTGAGATTGTGCTGAGAGCTTGTGAGGAGCTTTGTACAATGATTGTTACATGATCTCTATGACATATAATATACAGATAGTTGGGGGTTTTCAGCTTTAAGCTTTCCCATGAAATACTGTGTTCATATGTGTGATTGTTTATGGTTTTAATGTGCGCATGCGATTGTTTATATTTCCACAATTAATGATCAATGGTAGAAGAGATTCTGTATTGTGCATGAAGTTAAAATAATGTGTGATCAGGAGAATCTCGGTGAATAATATATCAGTTGTTCAAATTTCTACATGTAACCCTTTAGGGGAGGTGAGGACTGGTGAGCCAATCAAAACTAAACTAGAGCAGGGCTATGAATAAAATTAGAACTTGCACTCAGGCTAACTAGGGGTCGGGAGGATACAATAACAACTGAGCGAATGGTTATGGGGGGAGCTCTAAGCAGAAGTTTGAATAAAAACAAGCCAAAACATCCCAAGAATTTTCCATGCCGCCAGGACACCTTATACACCAAACATATAATCCCACTATGCAAATATAACTAGATTGAAAAAATTGGAGATACTGGACACAAGTGAATTTACTACATTGTTGGTGGCCCACCGGGCTCTAAGTCACTGTGATTGCAACTCTCCACTTTGTTGGATGATTTTTGTTCCAGCAATGTCTTCCCTTGCAAATTTCCTTGCAACTGCTCTTGTGAACTAGGTTCCAATATTTTTCGAAGGGTGTATGCTGTAGGGGACAAGGCCAGAGGGCCTAGGTCTTCATTCACCAAGTAGCCATAAAAGCTAGCATTGTAGTGGAAATATCCGACATGTGACTGGGAACAATCACTTGTATAGTTGAAAAGGTTGGAGTGGCAGTGGGGGAGGTGGGCCTTCACTCACCAAGTAGCCAGAAAAGCTAGCACTGTAGTGGAAATATTCCACCTGCGATTGGAAAAAATCACCTGTGTAGCTGAAAAGTTTGAAGTGGCAGTGGTGGATATAGAGTATTCCATCTTAATGTGCTTGAATGTTGAGTTTACTGGCATGTGCAAGTGCATGGGGGAAAATGGCCATGCCATGCCCCCCTATTCAATGTTGGGAGAGACAACAGGCTTCCCCCCAACCACTGACTCATTGTACCGAAGATCAATACTAGCACATCCACGAAAAACCCACTCGTGTAGCTAATTATCTTTCATGTAGAAAAGACTCCCAAGGAGCAAGCATGTCAATATCGATGGGACTGGAACCTAGGTAGAAAGGATAATAGCATCTCCTCCCTACCACCCGGACTAGACCCACTCGACAATGGAAAAATTTATCTTATCACATAGATTATTCAAATTATTTTTCTTCTAATTACTTGTTTAAAACTTCAAATTAGTGTATAACAAGCCTTCAAAGACCCATTTTATATTATTCTCCTTTAAAATATAACTTGTCATTTATCCTAAAAATAAAAAATATAAACCATATTTATAGAAAATAAAAACATCAAATAATTAACCATTGATATGTTACAAACATTATCATAAATTATATAGCAACATAACTACCTTATTAACTCTTAAAAGAGATATATGTCGGTTGATCTTGTATTTAGATTTCTTTTAAAAAAATTGGAACTCTATATATAGTTTTTAACATAAATTCTTGTAACATCCACACAACCAACCTTATGACAGTATATTCACATATCTAATTTTTTATATTTGATTTAGAAAAAACCTATAAGAATACTAAGGTCAACAAATATGAATACCTACAGAATCCATGACACTTCATTTTAATTATCTTGTAACTGTCACCGGCGCCTATTGGTTTCACGTAACTAGTTACTAACTTTAACTTTTTAAATTGTAACATATTCCTATATGGAGATATTTACACACAGGCGTCTCCCCTGCTGTCTACTCACATATAGGGTTGGAAGTGATAAAATTTCATTCCTCATTTTATTCTGGCATTGCACTTTGAACTCACAGAAGTACAGCAGGCTTTAGAGTTTGAAGTAGCTGTTGTCACACAAACACATTTCTACCTCTCAGGTTTTTTGGGTTTTCCTCTGCTCGCCCAACATGGCGGCCACTACCACGAGGAGCGCAATGCGCTCCCTCTGCAACAATAACATCTCCATTCATCGCCTCTCCTTCCACACATTGAGCCCCACTGCAGACACGCGTATTAAAATTCTCTGTCACACCAACAGACTTCAACAGGCCGTCGACACCTTCAAGCACCTGCTCTTACCTAAATCTACATCCATCCCCTCTCTCATCACCTGCAATCTCTTGTTAAGTAGCCTTGTTCGACGGAATCAACATCAATCTGCATTGTCTGTTTACGGACTCATGATTGAAGCTGACATTATTCCAGATCTCATAACTTTGAACATTATCATCAATTGTCACTGTAAAACAGGTAAAATGGATTATGCATTGAAAGTGTTTGAAGGAATCGAATCACATGGGTACGTTCCAAATGTCGTAACCTTCACTACGCTCATCAAAGGGCTTTGCAGGAAGTTCAGAGTCGAGGACGCTATCAAGGTTTTCAACCAAATGAAGAGCAAACAACAAGCTCCTAGTCTTGTTACGTATAATACCCTAATAGACGGGCTCTGCAAGACTGGGAAATCCCACGAGGCTTTCGGGTTTTTAGCTGTTATGTTGCAAAAGGGCCATGAGCCTGACGTATTCACATTTAGCACGCTCATGGATCGGCTATGCAAAGAAAGTAAACTGCAAGAAGTAAAGAAACTACTGCATCTGATGATAAAAGAGGGGTGTAATCCCGGTGTTATTACATACAGCATACTCATTAATGGTTTCTGTAAAGAGGGCAAATTGGATGAGGCGAGGAAGCTCTTATCTGAAATGACTGGGAGAAACATATGCCCTGATGTTGTCACATACAACATACTTATTGATGGTTTATGTAAGGAAGGCATGTTGGATAAGGCTAGGAAACTCTTCTATGAAATGTCTGACAGAAACATATCGCCTAATGTTGTCACATACAACATACTTATTGATGGTTTATGGAAAGAAGGCATGTTGGATGAGGGGAGGAAACTCTTCTATGAAATGTCTGACAGAAACATATCGCCTAGTGTTTTCACGTATACTGCTCTTATTGATGGTTTCTGTAAGGAAGGCATGTTGGATGAGGCGAGGAAACTCTTCTATGAAATGTCTGACAGAAACATATCGCGTAGTGTGGTCACTTATAATGCTCTTATTGATGGTTTCTGTAAGGAAGGCAAGTTGGACGAGGCAAGGAAGCTCTTATCTGAAATGCCTGGGCGAAACACATGCCCTAATGTTGTCACATACAACATACTTATTGATGGTTTATGTAAGGAAGGCATGTTGGATGAGGCTAGGAAACTCTTCTATGAAATGTCTGACAGAAACATATCGCCTAATGTTGTCACATACAACATACTTATTGATAGTTTATGTAAGGAAAGCATGTTGGATGAGGCGAGGAAACTCTTCTATGAAATGTCTGACAGAAACATATGTCTTGATGTTGTCACATACAACACACTTATTGATGGTTTATGTAAGGAAGGCATGCTGGATGAGGCTAGGAAACTCTTCTATGAAGTGTCTGACAGAAACATATCGCCTAATGTTGTCACATACAACATACTTATTGATGGTTTATGTAAGGAAGGCATGTTGGATGAGGCGAGGAAACTCTTATATGAAATGTCTGACAGAAACATATCGCCTAGTGTTTTCACGTATACTGCTCTTATTGATGGTTTCTGTAAGGAAGGCATGTTGGATGAGGCGAGGAAACTCTTTTATGAAATGTCTGACAGAAACCTATCGCCTAGTGTTGTCACTTATAATGCTCTTATTGATGGTTTCTGTAAGGAAAGCAAGTTGGACGAGGCAAGAAAGCTCTTATCTGAAATGTCTGGGAGAAACATATGCCCTGATGTTGTCACATACAACATACTTATTGATGGTTTCTGTAAGAAAGGCATGTTGTAAGAAATGCATGTTGGATGAGGCGAGGAAACTCTTCTATGAAATGTCTGACAGAAACATATGGCCTAGTGTGGTCACGTATAGTGCGTTTATTGATGGTTTCTGCAAGGAAGGCAAGTTGGACGAGGCAAGGAAGCTCTTATCTGAAATGCCAGAAAAAGGTTGCAGGCCTGACCTAGTTAGATATAATACATTAATACACCGGCTTTGCAAGCATAATAAGATAGACTGAAGTAATCAATTCCCTTGAGATTGACTGTGTGGTGGACAGGTCTTCCATTATTGCTTGTCTTGTCTCTTGGTCTTCTGGCCAGAACGCTTTCAGAGTGGTGCCGCTGTACATTATTTGGGGCATTTGGAGGTGTAGGAACGCCTTCATTTTTTAGAAAATTTCTCCAGATGTGAGCTTGAGAATTATTTCCTATTTTAATGAGACTGGTCCCTGGATAATATTTCAGGATATTAGAGTATTCTCTCCTATTGGATTTTTTGACGGGGCTCCCTTTGGTGGACTTTGTGTCTGCCGGGTTTATATCAAAATTTAGCCTTCTCAGGCCTTTCACTTTTATTGGTCTCGAGGCCCTGGTTCTAACTGTAGGGTGGAGATGGTTGCACTCTGGGGGGCTCTTCAGTGTGCAGCTTGGCTTGCCATTGAGAAGATTTTGATTGTTGGTGACTCCAAATCGTTCATCGATTGGGTACAGGACAGGAACTCTCTAGAGGTGCCTTCCTTGTCTCATTGGATGCATAATATTAGGCTTCTGGTGCCCTCATTCCGCGATATTTCCTTCAGCACATATATCGGGAACAAAACACTTGTGCTGATGCCCTTTCCAAGTGCGACATCTCCCTCCAGTAAGTTTTGATAGATTTTGATTTTTTGGTCAATGGAGCTGTCCAGGGATCGGGGTATTTCGAACTCAGTTCTGTTAGGACTCCTGGTTTCCCTCTGCTTTCACCATAGATTAGATTCTGCTGATATTCCTTAGGTCGTAGGTGGTTCTTATTAACAGGGGCTCTTCTCTTTGATCGCTGGCAGATGTATTCCCTGTGGGGTTTCGTTTTTTCTGGAGTCTCAGTCTCTGGACTTTTTGTTTTTTCTGTTCGCTCTGTTTTTATTGCAGATGATCCTGGTAGTTGATGGGACCCGTATTGCTCCTTTTTTTGTATCTTGATCTATGTTTTGTCAAGCTAATCTGCTTTATGCTTCTATCTGGGTCTTCTGATTTCAGATAGGATCTATGTATTGAACTATGTAAACTCCTTTTTAATGAAAATTCTGATCTCGGATAGGATCTATGTATTGAACTATGTAAACTCTTTTTTAATGAAAGACGTTCAGTTTTTTTTTTTTTCTGTTGAAAAAACAAGCTTTGCTTCTTACGAGACATATGATTAGAATATACAGAAATTTTGTTTCACTTCTCACAGGCTGTTAAGATCAATTAGTTTAACTTCCTCTGCATGGCTAATGTGCAATACTAGCTCTAAGCTTTGCTTCTTACAAGACATATATAGAAATTTGCTGCTGCCACTAGTTGGTGGATAAATTTGGCTGTTAATAATAGTCAGTCTTTGCTGGAACTGAACACCGTCAACTGAACACCGTCAAATTTGCCTAGACATCTGATTTGCCCTAGACATATGATTTGCAATTCCATGTTTTCCTGTTTCTAGTCTTCAATGGTGTGGCTTGGGGACTTTGATTCCAAAAACTTTGGGATCTCAGAAATAATATAGCTCAGTATATATTAAAATTTTATAATATTATTGGGGATAAAAATTGAAATGTTTTGTTTGCTTAATGTGAAATGCCACGGAGCAGCATCAGCAAGAATTAAAGATAAGTGTCCTTCAAAAATTAGTCAACATGAATGACAGGTATTGATCTGTTGTCTTCTTTCAAAATGAAATCCACTTTTATTATTTTACATCATATGATTCTTATCAACGATGTTTTCTTTTTGTATAGAGATTTTTATAGTAAAAATTTAAAATAATTGTTGGAACAACCAAAACGATCCTATTATTTCCATCAGATTTTGATTTTTTCTGTCATATTATGGCTTCTATATTTACAATGTTTAAATAAATTTTTTGATTAGGTGTATTCTTATAAATTTTTTGATTAGGTGTATTCTTATTTTCTTTTATGTTTTTGTTCTTCATATTACAATCCAGAAGAAAACTTGCAAATTTGGTGCTACATGCAAATTCCACTACCTAAGATACAGAGAAAGAAGTTCATGATGGGCAGGTATGAATGTCTTGGACTACTCACTGCTCTCGGTTTGTTGTGGATTTTTTTGTATGCATCAATTTAGTGATATCATCTACCTTTAATGATAAGATTTTCCTTTTTAATATCGCATTGTCTTTTTACCCCTTATCTAAGTTATGCTCTGCACGTGGCTTTCATTATAAATGCAACCTGGGTTCTATAATGAATGCCAGGAGAAATATGGCTCTACATAAGCCATTATTGTTGTTTCTAAAAATTACTCAACCGGATTTCTTTCATCCCCAACTTCCTTCAACTCTGATTCTTTCCCTTATCTTTATTTACTGCATACAGAATGAGAAGGACTGAGCATTGAGCAACTATGGTGCCAACTGTACATTCCATCATCCATCATGCACGGGTCACCGGTTTTCACACCTGTACATTCTCCAACAACTCCTAGTTCTCATCCACACTCAGGAGGTCTGCCATCATGGTCAATCCCTCCCCTCGGAGTAGTGTCGGTTTCCCACCAAATTACTTCTCCTGTAAGAAATTGTTGTTTAACTCTTCATACTATTTGGCTATTTTTGTTGTTTAATTGCATGATCTTTATTTTGCCTTGGAAGTTTTATGAATTTTCAATTTTGTCTGGCCAATTCTCTTTGTGATCAGTACCTCTGGCGATAAGGAACTAAGTTGAATGAAGTAAAGGTATTTGCATGTTTTCTACTTCTATGAATGGACTAACAAAATTTTATGTCCCAAGCTGAGATTTGCCACGCAGCTTGCTTTGGGATGCCTTTTTTAGTTTTTTCTTATGGTTTTGAGTGTGCGACTCTGGAGTTCGTGTGAAATAATTTGTGACATGTATTACTTTTCTGAATGCTAGATCTATTGGCTAGTGCTTTGTACCTGTTATAGTATACGAAGAGGACTAATAAGTGTCATGGCATATATTAGTTATAGCGCATTTTTTTATTAGACATCTTCAAATACTTGAATATTTAGATTCTTCTGTCCAAATTGTAATAGGTAAAACAACTATTATCTTGATCTTTGTCTTCTTAGATCTTGTAGCAATCCTCTTGATTTACAAGTTGACATGGCTAAGTGTTTCGATCAAAGAGGACATCATTTAGAGTCTGTTCCCTTTTTCTCAATCGAAGTTTTTACATTGGTAGCGAGGGCAGGCAGGTTCAATTTCATCTCTGTTTGGTTAGTAACAAGCGTTAAATATGACAGTATTTAGCATCTGGTTCCATCCCGCAGTTCCAGCTGCCATTTCTGGAAAGTCTGTTTGGATAGTGCTATGTACCATTAAAAAAAACTCATTTCAGCATCAGAATACTACAAACTAAAGCATAAAATTGCATCTTTGATTGTATACATTACAGATGTTTTATGAAGTTTTCTTGATCTTTGTCTTCTTAGATCTTGTAGCAATCCTCTTGATTTACAAGTTGACATGGCTAAGTGTTTCGATCGAAGAGGACATCATTTAGAGTCTGTTCCCTTTTTCTCAATCGAAGTTTTTACATTGGTAGCGAGGGCAGGCAGGTTCAATTTCATCTCTGTTTGGTTAGTAACAAGCGTTAAATATGACAGTATTTAGCCATCTGGTTCCATCCCGCAGTTCCAGCTGCCATTTCTGGAAAGTCTGTTTGGATAGTGCTATGTACCATTAAAAAAAACTCATTTCAGCATCAGAATACTACAAACTAAAGCATAAAATTGCATCTTTGATTTTATACATTCTATGTTGCCAGGAAACGTGGGTGCGGGGACGAGGACGGGGACGGGGACGGGGACAGGGACGGCACTTTTTGAAACAGGGTGCGTGGGTGCGTCGGGGGTATATACTATATATATATTATATTATATAATATAATATATAAATTATAATTTATATATGTGAATTTGTATAAAACAAGAAAAATAAAATATTTTTTATTTAAAAATTAAAGTTTAAAATTCAAGAATCAAAGATTTAAACATGCACATCATTGAACAATGAACATTCAACATTCAGCAATGCAGCAATAATTCCGCAATGAGCCCTACCCCAAGTTCACCAGGATGTGCTTTTGAATCTTGATGACCAGTCTCCAGTCTCCAGGTGAAATTTCACCAGGATGTGCTTTTGAATCTTGATGACCAGTTGGCAGTTTCCAGTCTCCAGGTGAAGGAATTGGAAGCTGTCACTTAAATTGTAAAAGGCAATGCAAGACAAGTATAACGGCTCTAGTGCTAGCAGATGTGGAGACTCGGTGGCAGGTGTGATTGTGGTGGATGAGATATGGGTTGTGGACTCACCTTACTTCACAATCGGAAACAAAGAAGGAACATCGACTTAATTGAGACCAATTCAAAGGCCGAGGATTGCTATTCATTATAATTTATATGTGCTTTCTAAGGTATTGTATCTGGGAAATTTAAAAAATTAAATATGACCATCGTAGACTGTCCATTCCTCAATAATTCGTTGCATAAAGACATCCTATGTGCCTGCATTGATTAGGTGTTGCAAAGCTGTTTAACTCGCCTTCAACAGTCAGCTGATCTTTTTCCATATCGTTTCCCTTAGTTCAAGTTTCTGTTGTGATGAATAGTCATTGACTTGATGCTTTCAAAGGGTATTTTAGGTTTTCCGCAAGTTTGGGCTTGCAATGATTTATTAAATTATTAGTTATAACTTATACGTTTTTGATGATGCTGATTATTTATGCAACTGACTGCAGAGCAAGTGGGCAATTTCATTGACTTTTGCAGCTAATGTGATTTGGAAACATGATGATACAAAATAAAAATTTAAAAATTCCCTGTCTGCACAGCGCTGAGGATGACGGCGGCTGGACGGCGGGCGACAGATGCAGAGGCAGTGGAGGAGGGTGAGGTCGAGGGTGCCAGCGCCGGTTGCAGTCGATAGACTTGGTTGCAGACTTGCAGACGCAATGGTATAGTCGATGATCGATAGACAGAGACAGTGGTATAGTTCGGTTGTTGGTATAGTCGATGATCGATCGATAGACAGTGATATAGTTCGGTGGTATAGTCTTAGGGTCGGTCGAACACTTTTAGTTTTAAGTTTTAATTTCATTTTTAGTTTTTAAGTTTGAGTTAGAAAATAACTAGGAGAGGAAGACTATCTCAAGAGTGGATATCTATTACTTCCGCCTTTTAGACTTCTTATTTTCAGCTTCCTCCACTTCCTCAGTGATATGAGCTTATTCTCTTCTTATTTTTTTATTTTCCTTCTTGAGCTTAGGGAAATGTCTCCTATTGTGCCCATATTCTTAACACCCATAGCATTGTATTTTAGCCATGTTTTTCTTCTTTTTTTTAGGACCAAACTTTCCAAATTTTCCCTTTCTTCTTGTCATTGCAGCATATGCCTGATGTTTCTCACCTAATCCCACATCAGATTTTTCCTTTAACCTAGATTCTTCGATCTTGCATAGTGACCATAGCTCATGGAATATAGTAGATTCTTTCTTCCCATAAATACTTGAAGTAAAGTTACCCCACTCCTCCGGTAGTGCATTTAGTACAACTGTAGTCATTTCCATGCCATACATTACTTCTCCTAGATCTTGAATTTGATCCTTGAACTTATATTTCCTCATAAATTATGAGGTTGTACCTTCTTATTTTGACATATTCAATGTGTAGAGTTCTTTCTCAGAGAAATTTGTTGAATAATGATTAATTATCCACCGAGATTATCCTGATCACATATCAATTCGAATTCATATGCAACACATAATCTCTTCCACTAAGATCATCACACATGCGGAAATAAAACAAGCGGTATGCGATCAAAAGATCATCAAAACATCACACACATTACACAGTATGTATGGGGAAAGCTTATAGCTAAAAACCCCGTACCTATTGTGTATATTATAATGGAGAAATCATGTAACAATCATAGTACAAAAACTCTTCACAAGCTCTCATGCACTACCTCCCATGCTACACACTATCAAGCTAGATCTAGCAAATCACTTGCTCCAATCCTTAGCCACTTGATAGCCAACCTTGATTGCGTATTTCAAAGCTAAGGGATGGCCTCTTTATATAGATAAACCACTACCAATCGCGTAACTTCTCATGGGCTTACTTCCTCCCATCTGTGTTGCAACAGATATGGATAGTCACAACCTCCGATAGCTAACTCCACCTTTCATCTACCTTCAATGTCTTTCATCAATCGATCATACAATCAGAGTGAATCATGCATCTTTGTTGAATAATGAGTTATTAATTAATTAATTAAATAATATTTAATTCACTCCACTCATAACTAATTGATTAGCTAATTAAACTAATCTCAACTAGTTCTAACTAAAATAACAGACACAACTCCACTATCCTGGCTCCCATTAACTCCTCCAAACCGCCACTGAAGTCCAACTGTCAACCATGCAAGATGCCATCAAACCCTTGGGAACCACGCATTCCTCTCGCGCCTGCATGAGCCATCAACTCAACTGAAGTGCTCCAAGAGAGTAAACTGTTTTTTATAGTCTAAATATTATTAAGGGTAAATAATATTTGACTTCCCTGTTTTAAGGAGAGGCAGTCTAAAAATAGACTTTGACCTCTTTGACCTCATAAATAGAGTCTCATCTATTTTACCAACATGACCAATGCTCCAAGAATCTCTAACTGGAATCCCCGAACCATGCTCCATATGTCTAAAAATAGACATATTCTAAAAATAGATTTTGCGCTAGAATTTGCCTGCGGGCCCACTTAGTGAAGGCGACTTCATTTCACTAAGCTCCATCATCTTTGCCGTATTCTCAACACTTTCCTTAGAGCGAGCTTCATAACTTCTCGTAGTGCTTAACTTTCTTGTATAAAATCCTCACCAATTTTCCATATATTTCATTTGAAGTTTCAAGTTTAGATACATATGGGATGAGGGGATCCTTGATGGATTCAATGAGAATCCTATAAGCCCTAACTCCCGTCATATTTTTTTCCTCGTTTAGTGATATATCCTTTGGCATGTTCCATCACCTCATTTTCAATGAGATTTAGATCTATCCTTTTATTCCATGCAAGATAGTTTGAAGCCCCAACCAATTTGTTGCTTTCCTTGCAAATACATTTTGAAAGATACACTTACTTGATAGGATGCTCCTTCTCCTTGTTTCTTCCTTGATCTTGATGGTGAAAGATAGAATAGAAAACTTATCCTTTATGAAGAGTGTTTTCTTCAATAATTATCCTTGATCCCACAGAGAGGGAGATACCTTTGGATCATTTGGTGTTGGAGTCTTTGTTGATGAAGCTCAATGATGAGTTACTGCTAATTTATTCAATGATAAGGATCTTACTTTAGTGAGATATTTCCTTAAAATATTTATGACAACGTTCTTGGAGTTGCTTGATGTATAAGTCCTTGATTTGTAGATCTCTTTTAACTTGATGAGGTCTTTTGTGGTATTTTGATGATGACTAGAGGATCCTAGGACTTTTGCTGGTGTAGACTTCTTCTTCGATCTAGGGTTTTGATACTTCGTTGTAGATCTTGACTTCACTTTGATATCCTTAAAATTGCTTTGGTGTCTTTCTTAAGATTTGATCCTTGTGCGTCTCTTGATAATATTCCCTTCCTTAATTTTTGTCACCTTAGCTTTGATACCATGTTGAGAAATCTAGGGCATCAAGGTTAAGTGATTTCTCTACTTCAGTTAGGATGTACATTGATATAAAGACTCCTTTCTTGGATCCTTCGCTGACTAAGGAAACCCTACTGCAGAACCCTTAACACATGACACACGTGCGAAGAAAAGCACCCAAAAACAGTGCCAAAATTAGCTCAGATTCTCCTCCTTTCTTCATTTGATGAGAGGCTTCTATCTCCCTTTCTCGCACTTCTTTCAACTGCAGACCATGACCGAAAAGCTTCACCGAAATCTGCCTTCTGAAATGAGGTCGAGCAGCCTATTTATAGTTGTTTCCCATCATAATGAGCTGACATGAGTGTATGTGAGCCGATATGTCCTTTGGAGAGTTTACATTATTCTTTTTTGAAGTCGACTTGAAGGAGGTGACTTGTGCTTGTCTTGGAGGGTCTTTTAGACTCTTTTAATGACTCATACAAAAATGTAACTTGCCCAAGAAGGGTCCTTCATACATGACATTGACTCAGTTTGACTTGTATGACTAGATGACAAAACCTAAAGTTTCAAAATGGGAACCTTAGCTAAAATCAAATTCCTTGATCATGAAACCCGTGAATCAAGTGCTACAAAAATAAGTTTATTTTCTTCTTTTCATCAATTACATATAATCACAATTACACCATTAGCAATATCCAACAATGGTTCCGAAGATCTGTATATCTCATAAGAAACAAAGCTGATTACTAACGTCAAGAAAAATCTAAAAGCAAACTAAGATAGTGAATGCAAATCAACAACATATATATACAATATAATACAAAAAATTACTACGCTCATGATTAAGCATAGTAACGTTTCAAATACAACCCATTTCTAGGCTGTGCCAACGGAATTCCATCATAATCAACCAACTCATAGACACCCTTAGCAAGAACTCTTTTGACAATATAGGGGCCATGCCATAATGGCTCAAACTTTCTTGAACCTATTACATCAGCTTCTTGATTGTAAAGGACCAAGTCGCCCTCTGAGAAAATGCGAGGCTGGACATTTTTGTCGTATTGTGCGTTTATACGTCTCTTATGAGCTTCGTTGGTGAATTGGGCTTCACGACGCGTTTCATCAAGATGGATGAGGTTAAGGAGACACGCTTCTTCTGAGGTGTCAGGTAACAAGTCGATTGCGAGTTTTTACGACGGTATTTCACATTGGATTGGTAAGATAGCTTCCAGACCATACACCAATTGAAAAAGAGTAAAGCCAGTTGCGTTTCTCACCGAGGTTGGAGTACAAGATCAAATGCCAGTTTCTTTTACGAACTCCTATCATTCGTTGAAGCATATATTTAAGAATCTTGTTGATAGCTTCAACTTGTCCATTTGATTGTGGATAATAAGGAGGAGAATTATCACGTGACAATCCTAACTTGGTAGTCAATTCAGTCATCTTGTGATTGCGAAAATGCTTCCCATGCTCTGTAACTATAGCCTGTGAGACCCCAAATCGTGCAATAACATGATTAAAGAAAAATAATGCAACTATCTGTCCTGTGTTGTTAAATGTAGGCATCGCTTCGGCCCATTTGGTAAAATAGTTGACTGCGACAATAATATAACCATGCCCCCTGGACGAACGAGGGTTACAGGTCATGAAGTCAATACCCCATTTCGAAAATGGTCCCATAGAGACAATAGGATGCATTGGCGCTAGTGGTTTGCGGATTTTACGATAAAAAAATTGGCACACATGACAACTTCTGACCGCGAGGATGAAATCTCGAAAAATAGTAGGCCAAAAGTAACCGGCGCAGAGTATCTTCTGTGCGGTAGCATTTCTAGATATCAAGTTGATTTTTGTAAAGTTAACAAATAGTTTAAGTAGGAGGAAAATTAACTTGCATTCTGAAATAATTTATGTTTTGCAGATTTAGGTATCAAAACACCTAGATAATTAGCCAAAGTAACTGGCCCAAGTCCACGCATGTTTAGCTAGTTCGTTTTCTAGTGTAAAAAGTCATTAGTGTAGTTCAATTTTTGCACTAGGATTTCGGGACTAGGACCGAATTGTCGATAGAAGAGAAAGTAATCTCTGCTGCCTTTGCATCATCCGGTGATCCTAGGAAAGCATATGAACAGTCTCTATTCACAACTCACCATCTCCCTATATTTTATCACATAGATTAACTAGGAAAAATAGAAAGTGACCCATATCCACACATGTTTTTCTTTTGAGCAAGGAACAATAGAACATAGTTTAAATAGGGGATTTTGAAAAGGATCATCGCATATCCACACGTTCAAACTATGTGCTTGTTCACTTTTTCTCACACACATCCACACCCTAAGCAAAGCAAAGACACCTAAAACTAAATTAACAAAACTCACTAATTCCCCCCACAGGGGCCATAAAGGAAATCCTGGATAGGGGGGCAACAATCAGCAATGCCCTCCGCGATCTCAGTCTGGAGGCAACTCCAACCGAAATCAAAACCAGTAGCCAAGCAACTCCCAAAGGCAGAACAAAAGGCCACCTCTTCGAAAATACCACTCTTGTTCGATCTGTGGTGAGTACGGCCATTACACTCACCACTGTCCCGACCTCCCTGAGCTGAAGAAGCTAAAAAGTAACTGTGGACCAGGGGGATCCTCCCAACAGATAGAAGTCATGCAGGATCCATCCGCCCATCAAGGGACAGTTAGCACGTAGCAACAAACTCCCGACGATTTCAGAAAAAACAGCCATGAAATCTACATGACTGGCGAAGAAATGTTCTTTCAGACACGGAATCGAAATTATGATACCCCACCAGACACCAATGCGTCAGGGGCTAGTACCAGTGCACCAACAACACCTTTGACCATATCAAAGATGCCTGTTGAACCTTTGCCAAAGATGGCTAAGGGACCAACTAGGCGAGCAGGAAACTATTCCAAAGCAGCCCATAACTATAGCATTGTGGATGGTCTAGCTTAATCTCCCACCGCTATGTCAACTTTGGAGGTATTAGAGTCATGCCTAAAGCAGCGAAAAGCCTTGCTTTCTGCGTTAGGTGTTATTGACCCCATCGATACACGTCTTATGGCTTTTGATTTAAATAAAGCCACCCCTAGGCTTCCTTCAATGGTCGCCGTCTAGATACCAGTGTCGGTCCAAAACATTACCATTCACCGATGTATCATTGACGAGGGTGTAGCATCCACATGCATCATATCAAAGAATGTTTGGCAGAAGTTAGGATCACCTGAACTAAAGCCATTAGACATCACGCTAGAGCATACGATGGTCGCCCTTCAGCCCTCGCGGCCTCTACCAAAACGTTCTGGTCTGCTTAGCCGGAAAGACAGTCCTTATAGACATTGAAGTCTTGGACACCCAGTTGGACTACAATATACTCCTTGGTCAGAGTTATATGTACGCCATGTCAGCCATCGCCGCCTCCATATTCTGAACTATGATGTTCCCCCATGAGGACCGCATCGTCAATGTCGACCAATTAATGCATAGCGAAAAGCGGCCCTTGAAAAATATTGATGTCATTCTACCCTATGTAGACACATCTGCGGACGCGCTTTCACGGTACCAAGAATATGGCCTCGACCAGTTCAAACCGTCGTCCATCCTAGGATCATTCCTAGGAGATACCCCTGTTATACTTGAGTCATCACCTGATGTCACAGGGGCTCCAGTGTGCATGATGTCAACATCAAGCACTGAAGCTAGTCAGGACATGGACACAAGCAGTAATGACTCTGATTCCTCGGCCACAACAACCTCCCTAGCCTACGCTGCTTCCCAGACCCCTTTCCTCTAACCCCCAGCTGGTTTCGTATCCCAGCAGGTCTTGGCCACCGTGGTGTTACCAAACATATCTTTTGTAATACCAGTTTGGTACCTCGTTCCCCCTACTAGGACAGGAGCCACACACATCACTGCCATAGGGTTAAAGCCCCTCAGTCCTGAGGAGAACCCACCCATTCAGGAAATTGTCGAAAACATCCTTGCAAAGGAAAACCCCATTGCAAAACCGATGATTACGACTAAGAAAACTGAGAGAGGAAAGAGGGCGGAGACTCTCGCCACGCAACGGGAATCACCAGGTTGTGCCATATGTGATGTAGTAAGTCACCCTACCCACATCTACCCAGAACTGGACGAATTAGAGTTGCTCCTTAGCTCTGACGAAGACATCGCGACACCACGTTCTCGTAAAAAAGAACCTGCCACCAAAAGTAAAGGCAAAGCATTGCGTACCAATCACGCATGCACTATCTGCGGCAATTATGGGCACTATACCCATCATTGCCCAGAAATCCTGTGATATAGAGATGCCTTACATGCCATAGAGCGATCCTATCAAGAGGATCCCTCCACCCAATCATCTGGAGATGAACCCCGCACCATCCTGTACCTGCAGGAGGATAGACAGTCACTGGAAAGTCTCCCAGCCATGCCCCCTCCTCCCATCGAGCATTGTGTACTCTGCGATGAGCTCAATCATTTCATCATTGATTGCCCAGCTTTGGAAATGTTCCAGCGATGGTATCCAGTTCATATAGTATATCGCAATAACATGGACATCCAGTATTCATGTCAAATATGTGGTGACAATCACCCAGTGCGCGATTGTCACTACATACCTAGATTTCGCGCAACACTAGCTTGTATGCGATCAACCATAGTCTGCCTCTCCCAAGAATATGGCACAGACTCGGAATCCATGAAAAAGATCAACAATCCAAGAAGATGTGACGAGTAGATCCATCCTGTTTCTGTCTACTGAAAAGTGACCAATCGGGGAACCCTTAGTTACCCCCAACCGCTCTCTACAGAGAAGACCAATATGTGTGTTATGTAAAACACCCAATCATGTGGTCACCACCTACCCTGATTTAGCATCGCTACGTCGCTGGTACCTTGTCAGGCCACCAACTCAGCACGATAGGCAACCCATATCAAGGCTATTTTGCCAAGTATGTCAAGGCAATCACTGTGGGTAGCACTGTACTTCTATTCCGCAAGTTTGTCCTCTCATTGATATGATCCATACATTAGAGAAGAAAGAAGACGATCTCATCAAAAAGTATAGAAAGTATATCACCCCCAGGCCAGCAACCCCACATCCACATCGACGTGATGGGAAAACTGGGATGACGCACCAACATAGCATGACCCAGGCCCACCCTAGGATAACATGCGGACTATGTGACCTAATTGACCATCGGTTCAATTAGTGCAAAGAACTGAAGCACCTTGCAAACAGTTTTCGCACAATATCTTCTCTGCCACGAAAACTTCTCTCTAACCAAGAGAAGATCACTTGTACTTATTGTAGGATTTGTTCACACTTTCATCATACAATTAAATGTGAGCATCTCCCCAAGCTAAGAGCGGCAAGAGCAGTGTTAAGTCTACACTCTCGAAATGAGTTAGATGCACCCAAGCCAATGACACGGAAATGGAAGCAGAAGACCTCATCTTCTACAGCAGATCCTTTCCAGGCGTCCACATCTGGGACGAAGAGTAGTGTTGGTTCCCACACAATCTACTCAGTTGGCACAGTGGTACCATGCACCATTTTCACTGGCCATAACCACGAACTAGAGGCATGCCTGTCAATGGAAACATTCAGGCACCTCTGCACCAGGCACAATTTTCACCAACAGGAAATTGACCATCCTAACAGGGGACCCAACCTTGCACTCATGCAAAATCCCATCACGGAGATTCTTCCCCCACCAAACGCCAACGACACGATACACCACATACGATTTGTATCATCGTATATCGGAAAAAGGATTGCAGTCGCCTCCACGACCCAGGATTCCCACCTTATTCCTGTCGCAAAAGGTTAGGGTTCCTTGCGCTTTTGCATTGATTTCCACGAGATCCTGAATTTACATGCCGCCATCGAACTCCTCAATGATACCTAGCCTCTAGAACAATGCCTAGTACAACTAGAGCTCATTGACGAAAGCCGACGACAATTACTGCAACACAACGAGGCCCACAAGAAACGGGTAAAAGCATCGTTCGACCGTCACATCAACCCTCACTCATTCACCGAGGGAGAACTAGTGCTCCGCTACGATGTTGCAAAAGAAGCCCTAGGGCCAGGAAAGTTCAAAACCTTGTGGAAAGGACCCTACATCATAAAAAATTGCCTCCGCCAGGGGGCATACATCTTGACTGAACTGGACGGGACATGCCTCTGCAACCTCGTCAACGGCCTTTACCTCAAGAAATTATACCCATAAGGGCCAAGAAGGCCCTACCCTAGAGTCAATGTACACAAACCCAACCACTTTAATTTTTTACCAAAATACTTGTTACAAAACGAGCTCGAGTGTCACAATGGATTACCAACCCAACCCTTACTTTGGATTTGCTGATGGAGCATCAAGATGGACTCAAAGTTTACCAGCAGCCGCCTGGGTTATCTATCACCCTAACCGATCACCACTCTACACCAATGGTGTGTGCATCGGTTCAACAACAAACAATCAGGCAGAATATGGTGCTGTTATAGGACCCATGTGCGACACCCTCCATCAGGGCATACGCCATATGCATATCTACCTCGATTCCCTGTTAGTAGTGTCGCAGTTAAACCAAAAATTTGAGATACGAGATTCACATCTATTTAAAAAATATTTCCGTGCAAAAAGATTAAGCAAAAAATTTGACTACATTACATTCACACATGTACCAAGGAGTCAAAACCAAACAGCTGATCGCATAACTAACAATATTCTAAACTGGAATGCATCTTGAATAAACCATCATACATATAAAACAAAAACATAGAAAACATAGATATCCATTAGCGTAACATAATTCATAAGCAAAAACAAGGGGCACACCATGTAGAGCCACAAAAAATATCTCTCATATATATATATATATCAAAATGTATGTGTTTGAGTACAAAAAATAGTGTCTCTGACCCATCGGTCAGCCCAAAAAGATACACATATAAGTCGTCAAAAATAGGGGAAGAATCCTCATAATGGGTGCTTTCCCCATGTACAAAATGACTCTAGGGGGGTGCTCCCCCAGGCGGAGCACCTGGACCCACTGCCGCTCTTGGTACCACTATTGGAGCTGCCGTCAATACCGAGACTACCACCCGACGTAAAACTGGCTGATAGCCCCTCTCCCGGGCCATCAAGGTCTCCGACCATACATCCTCAAGGTCATCAAAAAAGCCTCGAGTCAGCATCCCCTGGGTCAAGCGGTCCACTCGATCCCAGGCATCCTCCAGAACTGACACCCGCTCAGTCAACTTAGCAACACGAGCCTCTGCCGCATCAACACAAGCTCGCTCAATTGCAGTCTCGACAGTAGTCGAGCTGCTGCCCTCCCTCGAAGGGCCAACCTCAACACCGAGTGCCCCACCCTGAGGCTGTGTAAGAACTCCTCCCAACCCCCCAAGAGCTCCCCGAGGTCTCCGGTTAGGATCATGCCCAACCAACCGAGCCACAGGCGACCAACCTCGCCAACATCTGCAAGAGTAACCAAAACTTTGTCAGTGTCATTATAAAAACACATATAAACATAAATATTCAAATAAATGCAAAAAACACAAAAGACATATATGCTGGCCCCCAAGCATATCCAGCAGGAAGACCCATGTCTGGATCCCCCCAGAAGTCCATCCTTGCATAAGGGAATGGCAGGAAGATCTGTGGGTTGGCCTCAAACCAAGCCTGCGTGGTGGCGTTCCAGTAATGCCTCACCCTACCCCCACCTCCTTGAGGCATCACAAGAGCCCACCTCTTCATGCGAGGTTCCCATGGCCCCCCAGCAGGCACCGCCACCACCAGTCTCAGCAACACCACCCGCTCGTACATAATGTTGCATAAAATGCTGGCGTAGGAAAACAACTTCGATCCATCACAGACCTTGTAAAGATGTGCCAACATCCCTGTTGATCAGCGGTTGTCATTGATGTCAACCCAAACAGCACCAGGGGCTAACCCAATAAGGAAGCGTTGTGAAAACCAATATACATATAAATGATAGCAATTTTAAAACGAATATCATAAGACAAAAGAGATCAACAGTGAACAGATAGAAATACCTTGTTCATCTTGAAGAGTTTCAAATGCAATCTGATACTCTATCCAGTAACTATGATGCAAAACCAAATTCCAAGGTACAGAAATGCAACACTTCAAAGATAATTCCGCATGAAAATCACCAGATGTGATCCTTTTCAAAAAATATATAAGACAATGGAGTACAGAAATGAAATCTCCAATTCCAAAAATATTAAGATCCAGGACCCCTCTTTAAATGCATGAGAGGGGTTTAAATACTACTTAACTAACTCTAAAAATAGTTTATTACAAAAATTAAGGATTCGGTTCAATGACCGTCCTTTTCCTAGGCTAAAATACAGTGAAATTAAAACTAAATATATCTATCTATTAACTTTATCTTTAATCTTGCAGGCATCTAGCATAGTTTTGAGAAGATGCGGTTGACCGACTTCAGAATTCAACTATCCTGAAAAGACAGAGTCGGCAAGCGTAGGAGCAATCTTCTCTGTAGCATTGATGATACAATTGAGCGCACTTTGCTGACTGTGTGGCTTTACCAAGTACATCCAGTATGAGTCCCAATTCAATCTTGTCAGCCCCTGGATGGATTTTTCTCTTTCTTCTGCCTTTTGCCTCCATTCTGTTTGCAGTTGATTTGCCTATGGGAGATATCCTGGAACAGTTTCAGAAATCAAGTTAGCTTTGTGTAAATTTTCATTTACACAATCAGTGAGAGTGTTTGCCACTGTAGATGCCTCCTCTGCTGCCTTTTCTACCCTTCTGATTTGTGCATCCCAATTATTAAAAAGTATTTCTTTATGGTTCTCGTTAATGATGGGTGCACCAGCTTTTCTGCCTTCTTCTGTCTTTTTCCATGCTAGATAATCATTGATCTTTTCATTAATCAAATCATAATCATTTCATAAATCTACGACATGATTTGTGATTTTATCGCTCTCTTGGCACAAAGAATTCCATTGCAATATTTTTTGGCAGAAAACTTCCTCTTGTTGCAGTAGTTGATTGTCCAAAGAGATGGTTTCTGAAATGAATTCTGGAAGCTTAGGATCATTCTTATGCTGTTCTTGGATAATCTGTATTTTTTTGTCTTTATCAGCCAGACTTTTTTGATGTCCTGTTTGCATTTCTTGAAGTTGTTGTTGTAACTCTTCAATTTTTAATTGTGCTTCCTTATTGGCCTGTACCTGTTGCAATTGCTGTTGCAGAGCCTTTATCTGTTCTTCTTTTTCATCCAACAAAAGTTGTATCTCAACTGCTTTATCAATTGTTGCAGAAGCATAAGCTCCTGTTATTTGAGATAACTTAGTGATATTATGAGTAGGCTCTGTGGCAGGATCTTTCCACAAAACATCTACTTGTTCTGCTTCAGTAGCAATTGCACTTTCTATTTTTCTCTTTTTCCTTTGTCTCTTTACTACTGCTTTGTATTTTGGACTATAAAATACATCCAGAGGAGGAATTTCCTCTACATTAAGTACAATTTCAGAGGAGGGTGTGATTGGTATGTGCTCTGTTACTGCGGCTGTGCTGCTTGTTCCTGTGCTCAAAACTTTGGTTGTCTGGACAGGAGTCTGTACATTCTATCCTTCTACATTAATCAATTGATTAAAGGTTTCCCATTCTTTATCTAACTCAATGGTGACTGGCTGTTGCTGTACATTGGGTGGAGGAGGATTTGTTTGTTGAGTAAGCTCTTTAGATTGTGCAGAATCTTTAATGGATTCTTCCATTTTATCTTCCTTTTCTTTAGACTTATTGGAGTGTTCAAAATCTCTGTCAGATTTTGATTTGGATTTACCTGTACTTGAACTGCCGTTAAGACTAACACTAGGAGTTTGCTCCCTTGCAGGCTCTAAGCGTAGATTATCCAAAGGAATAGGAATTAGTCTCCTTTCTCTGTAAAGCTTGAATTCATGGAATTCCTCTGGAGATAGCCGAGCTTGAGCTGAATTCAAAACTTCTTTGAATGAATTTCTTGCTTGGAACATATCATCAAAAAGATCCTGTTCCCCGGAAAATTCCCTTACTTTGATTGCATTGGTAAAATTATTAACAATATCATTTGGGTCAAATAACCTTCTTGAGAATTTGAACAACTGTAGGCATGTAACGTTGCCTATCTCTTGAAATGCATGACCAATATCAAACAGTGAAAATGTTCCACATTTTATGGGAAATTGTGGCCCAATGCCCTTTTCTTGTCTTTTAAATCTTTTTTTATACCTCCCTGGCCACAGGTCTGATAAGCAATTTCCCGAGCTACAAGTCTATCTGGAACATATAAGGGTAAAACATGGGGAGAAGCATAACTTCCAAAAACCCTAATATAGGTGAACAATTCTTCTCCAAACCATCTTGCGACGGGGAGAATATCAACCTCTGTTTCTGAGGATAACCTCGGGGCATCCTTATTATACAATGTTCTGTACAACGGCAGCATTATTCCATGACAAATTTGATAAAAATGGGGGACAAACTCAGACTCCCATAGTTCTTTATGGTACACATGAATGGGCAAAGGATCATGGATAGTCCATTTCCAGCCCATCACAGGGAATTTAGAGACATAGCAGATGGCGTCCATGACATAAGCAGATAAATAAAAAGGCAGATAAACCCGCTGGGAAACATTTCGTTTAGACCGGTAGTGAAAAATAGCAGTGGTGAGATTATCAGATAGGATTTTGGCCTAGTCTACAATTGTAGAATTAACAACCGCATTCAACAAAGGAAGCCATTCGGGTAAGATCATATTTATGTCGGGCTTTCCAAAAAGCCTGCATAACATGGCAGCAGTAAAACAATAAGGAGAGGTAAGTGAACCCGTGTTGTACATACCTTGTTTGTTTTTCTTCAATGGTTCACTTCTTTTGGTCCACTCCTTTGTGCATTCTGCCAAATTTGAGTGTTCTTTGGAAAACTCTTCCATAAATTGCTTGTTGAAAGTTGCCTGAGGTTTTGGCAGCTTATACATTAATCTCAGATCTTCTATGGTGAATGACCCAATTAACTCTTCAGATGGAGTTCTAAAGTGTCTGTCTGAAATATCTGTGCTATCCAGCACCCATCTCACCATGTCTGTATATGGGAGAATCCTTGGCCTTGCTGCTATTCTATGTAGAAATGAGCAAGCCAAGTCTCTAAGGGTTGCTTCAGACGTATTCTTTGAACCTGCTGTAGCTGCAACTTTTATCACCACAGGGTTTTCTTCTTCTAACAAATTATACATTCGTTCCCAAGTGGATATACCGGCATCCTTGTTACAGGCGGTGTCTGCATATAGCGAAGCCATTTCTTTGTTTTCAGAATTTGAGCTCTTCTCCTTCTTACCCATAGTGTTTAGCGGAAGCTTTGTATAGTCGTTTTCTCCTTCGTGCCTGCGTTTTACGAACAAATGAGAGTAATGATATAAGAAATGTGATGAGACTGTTTCGAATGTGAAATCGGATGAAATATAATATTTTAATTGTGAAACGACTTTCAATCTAAACACAATCTCATTTACCATTAATAATCAATCCAATCATTTAATATAATCATTAAAGCGCATAACGGATTTGACATATGGGAAGATTGCCTTGGGATAGCGCGCCTATATGAATCTGCGACATTGCGATCTGCGATTTGCTGCGCAATATCGCAATATCGCGATGTCGCAATATCGCAAAATGAAGTCATCGCAGTCATAAAAATAGCACAAAATAAATATTTATAATATTTTTCCGAAGAAATTTTCTCAAATAGTAAACAGTCAATCAGAGACTCATAAACAATCTTTATTTGTAAAAACAAAAACAATCAAAAACTTTGTAGAAAGAAATATATACAGTTTAAGAAGGGGTTACCTCCTTATGAAAAGAATTTCTTCAAGATAAGCCCATTTACAGGAAGAGACTCTCTCTTACCTGTTAGATCTTGGAGTATGAATGTATTTGAGCTTATCTTCTCAACGATCTGAAATGGTCCAAGCCACATTTTCTGAAACTTGGTATGTTTACCTTTTTCTTCGTGTGCTTTATCCCATTTCAAAACGAGATCACCAATTGACAAAATTTTTGAGCTGGTAGAACTTGTATCAAAAGAAGATTTTACAAGCTGTTGATGTTTTTCATGAGTAATTTTTGCTTTATCCCTATCTTCTTCTAATTTAAGGATTTGATCATATCTCAATTGAATGGATGAGGAAGGATTTTCTTCAATAAACTGCACTAGGGCTAATGATGGAAGTGTTAAGTTTGATGGTATCACAGCTTCTTTTCCATAAACCAGATTGAAAGGTGAAGTCCCTATTGAAGCTTTTTCAGTGATACGATCAGCCCATAATGCAAAGATTAAAGATTTGTGCCAATTCTTTTGATTTTGATCAACGGTCCTTTTAATGATTTTGATAAGGTTTTTATTAGTGGATTTAGCCAAACCATTACCTTGTGGATAATAATTTGCTGAATATTTTAATTTAAAACCTCTTTTGACTGCAAATTCAATTAAACTATTTCCAGAGAAGTAAGATGCATTATCAAAGACAAGAGCTTGAGGTACACCAAACCTGGTTATGATGAATTGATCTATGAAATCAATAATTGCATCATAATTGGCTACCTTCAAAGGAATTGCCTCTACCCACTTTGTAAAGTAATCAGTTGCAGTAAGGATGTACTTGTGCTGTTTGGAAGAATGAGGTACTATCTCACCAATAATGTCAAGCCCCCATTGTTCGAATGGTTGCTCAATAGTTACTGGTTGCAAAGGAAAAGCTGGTTTCCTTTGTCTTCCACTTGCAGTTTGACAAATTTGGCACTTCCTAACGTAATCATGCGTATCTTTAAAAAGGGTAGGCCAGTAATAACCAACGCGAATTATTTTTTGAGCTGTGGTATCACCTCCAAAATGACCTCCTGCTGGTCCATCATGCAATTCCTGCAAAACCTTTTCAGCTTCAGTCTTTTCCAAACATCTTAATAAAATTGAATCATAATTTTTTCTAAATAACACATTATCAATGATCTCATATTTAATAGCCTTTAACCTTAAAGCGCGTTTATTCTTATAGCTGAGATTAGAAGGAGCATACCCATTTTTCAAGTAATAGATAAGATCAGCATACTAAGATTCAGAATCTGTGATACTTATTTGACTTACTTGAATATCTTGATTTGAATCTTGATTTTCTGGTATATTATGAGCTCCTGCCAATAATCTGCAAAAACCTTGTCCTCTAACAATCTTAGCTGGTTTAATATCAATATCATATTCTTGTAAGGTTGTTACCCAGTTAGCTCTCTTTTCTCCTACTTCTTTTTGAATTAATAATTGCCTCACTGCAGAGAATGGGACAATGATTTTTGTATGTGTCTTCAAGAGAAAAGGTCTGAAATGTTTGATTGATTTAAATACAGCAAAGACTTGTTTTTCAACATCGGAATAATTAAGCTCAGCTCCTTGCAGATTTGAGCTAAAGAAAGAAATTGGTGCTTCGATTTCTTGATCATTGAGTTGTGTTAAAACGGCTGCATAAGATGTTTCAGTGGCCAAAGTATACAAAGTAAAATCTTTAGAAAAATCCGGGGTATTCAATGCTGGTGCATTAATGATTGCTCGTTTGATTGAATCAAAAGCTTCTTTTTCTTTATGCGTCCATTTGAATATTGAATTCTTTTTTATCATATTTTTCATAGGTAAAACAATTAAAGAAAAATCAGGAATAAATCTTTTAACAAAATTAATCTGTCCAAGAAATGATTGCATGGATTTTTTGTTATGTGGTAAAGAAATATCAGAAATTTCTTTCACTCTATCTGGATCAATATATATACCATATTTTGACACAACAAATCCTAAGAGTTTTCCTTCATCTAAAACAAAGAAAGATTTCTTTAGATTTAAGGAGATACCAAACCTTCTACATCTTTCAAATATTTGTTTTAAATCATGTAGATGATTGGCTCTCTTTTTTGAAAATATTGTTATGTCATCAAGATAAACAACAACTGATTTATTGATCAGACCTTTAAATGCTATGTCCATGGCTCTTTGAAAAGTTGCTCCTGCATTTATTAGACCAAAAGACATTTTCTGATAAGCATAAGTTCCCCATTTTGTTCCGAAAGTTGTTGTCAATCTGTCATCTAGATGAACTAAAACTTGATTATAGCCCGAAAATCCATCGAGAAAGGACATAAGTTCAGAACCAGCTACCTTTTGAAGTATCTGTTCCATGGTTGGCAATGGGAAATTGTCTTTTAAACATGCCTTGTTTAAATTTCTGAAATCAATACAGATTCTTATATCACCATTCTTTTTCCTTACAGGTACCATATTGGAAACCCAATTAGAGTGCCTGACTGGAAAAATGATTTTGGCTTTCAAAAGTTTATTAAGTTCTGATTTGATTTGACTTTCGAGATTTGGATGGATCTTTCTCAACTTCTGTTGAATAGGTTTAATATCAGGAAGCATTGGAATTGTATGTTGAATAATCAAAGTATCATATGTTTTTAGATCATCGTAATTCCAAGCAAAAACGTTTTTATACTTGTTCAGCAGTTTAATGAATGCATTCCTTTCCTCCGGTGTTAAATTGAGTCCTAAGTTAACGTTTTGAGGTTTAGAATCAGAACCAAGATTTACTAATTCAAACTTCAAAGTTGAGCTTTGAAGTTTCGTATTAGT